>JAFMOC010000175.1:0-110000 GCA_019802505.1 Corydoras sp. C115 | reverse complement strand
AACACAAGTGCACCACTGACAAATAACAACCTGGACAGTCATCAACTTTCAAACGTTCATTACTATCTTGGCAGTGAATCATCAACCCAGGCGCATGTCCAACGCCAATGAATGCTGATTAGAACTGAACAATATTAAATATCTCTGCATTTGTAAAGAGAATGTATATACCGTACATAGTCTACTCTAGGCTGTGTGTTCTCCATTCATAATAAAATGGAAAACTTTGTGGACGAGTGCATTGAGTCCAGGTCCAGACAAATAAAGCATTGTGCAGAAACAAATGAACGAGAAACAAAAACAATTCAGGGGAAACACTTCCTGTACAGACCTAAAGCTGAGCATGACCGGAGTCGTGGAACAGTGTGGGGTTGGAATGCCAGACACTAAGGCATTTTAAATATGAACAGTATTTGATCTTCTCATCTATATGTGTGCGAAACAAGAATGTGTGGGACAAGACAACTTTACAACTATAGAGTAAATAAAATAAACAGCTTGTTGTATAAGTGTGGGGTAAACATCCATGTTTCATTTGTAGAGTTTATTAAACTTTGTTGAACTTGTTTCACAGATTCCGCATCCTTCTGTCTAACCCGCGCTTATTATTTATCAGTGTTGAAGAAGTGCTGCAGGTGATGTAAGCGGTTACGACAATGCGAGTAACGCATAACGTGCGACATAATGAATTGATTTTTGTCGATTTTATCGTTTCATTGTTGCAGTCCTAACACGAACACAAAGAAACACACAGAGACATACACACAACACACACACAAGCCAGGAAATAAATTATATTGTAGGACCGCATTAATAAATTTAAGATAATCAGTTTAAGACCTTAATTAGACCAAACAGAACTTATTAATAAGCAGAGTGTAAGTGGTATGTACTTATAGAACAGTTTCAGCAGACATGTGGT
The DNA here is from genome assembly GCA_019802505.1 of Corydoras sp. C115. Classification (NCBI taxonomy): domain Eukaryota; kingdom Metazoa; phylum Chordata; class Actinopteri; order Siluriformes; family Callichthyidae; genus Corydoras; species Corydoras sp. C115. The sequence goes on along the minus strand of JAFMOC010000175.1, from coordinate 109,078 downwards.
CCAGTAACAACCTGTAAACAATGTGATCACAGAACCATACATGTGATGTTTGCATTTTTGTGTCAACCGTCATAGAACATCTGTTGACAAAATTACACATTACCAGCTGTGCCAGTCCAACAAATCCCTAGATTACTAAAATAAGAACGTGTGCACAGATATGCAGCGAGCTGTACACATGTCCCACTTAAGACATCAAAAGCCTTTGGCCCCAAAAGCTTTCCTCAGTGGTACGCAAGGGGTATTTTTCAATTCAAATCAATCAGATGCTAACAAACAAAAACACACAACTGGTACCTTAAACATCTGCTCTGTTCCCTGAACCATTAACAACCTCCTCTACACCTTCGTGCATAGGACAAGAGTCAATGAAACATGAACATGGAGGAGGATCAGCAGTGCACACAGTTACAATATTTTATTTAAGAATACAAAATTGGGTATTGTGTAAATAATTAAGTTACTTTCAGATGTATATTTTGAATGGTTGAGAAGTGTCTCTCCACCAATGGGTTCTTTACACCATGCCAGATTCGGTCATCATGGCATGATGATGAAAAAAAAATTTCATGAACCTTTCATTAAAGTGGAATGGAGTGAAGGATGTGTCTTCTTAAACATGCTGTTGGGGGCTCTTTATGTTATTTGATGACAAGTCTTATAGCTCCATCTTACACCCTGTGCAAAGTGTGTCGCAATGCTCATTACTATCTTACACTCTATCAACAATCGATTTTCACACCTTCCGCCTGTGTCGTTTATTCCCTACAGAGAATGAACATAGTCTACACCATAAGTGTCAAACTTATGGTGACCCATGGGCCCATGGGTCAAATCCGCCCTGCAAGATCATTTTGCATTGATCTATTGTTATTGTAATTAATGGCTGGGCGATATAGAGCGGCGAAAACACAAAAAAACTACAGTTCCCATAATGCAGCACAATCTCTGCCATGCCGGTATTTGAGAATGAGATGAAGACTCTTAAGAACAACTGATGAAGACCCTGAGAAAACGACTCCGAAATAATGCTAAAAATGTCAACTATCAAGAACCAAACTGCATCAACCTCATCTCGCCTTATTATCTTTCGTCTTAAAATGACAAGGCACCAATCCATCCTTGTGAGAGGAAAATGGAGAACCTAGAGAAAACCCATGTGGACACAGGTAGAACATGGAAACTCCACCCAGATCGGGATTCAAACCTCATTATCTACCTAATCCTCTACTAGGTTTGTGGGGGGTTCCTCATGCCCATCAGAGGAGAACACTTCGGTGTAATACAATTCTATCTGTCTCGCGAGATTATTTTACATTGATCTATTGTTATTGTTATTGTTATTAATGGTCCATCAACATGAAGCACTGATAACACAACTGCTGTCTTGCCAAATGATATTTTAGCTGGGAACATTTCCGCTTCACTTAAGTCAAGCACCCATTACTTAATATTCCTGTCTAAAAAATAGAGAACCAGCACAATGAGCCCAGCTAGCTGTACCGCTGAAATAGTAATCCGCCAGTCAGCGCACACCTGACTCTTGAAAATGGCAAATAACATGCTGTTTGGTTTATCGCACATCTTGCCCACAAATAATGAAGAGAATTTGTACATGCCTTTTTAGCTTTTCGCACTGCACAGGTCGTACTTTTCCGGTTACGATAGCAAAGACACTTAATCATGGTGTATGTAGTATATTTTATTTTCTATTGTATTATAGGTCATGTACATATCTGTTTCTTTTTTTATAATAGCTGTTATTTATTTATATTCATTAATTCATTATCTCCCGCTTTATCCTCTATTAGGGTCGCGGTGGGGTTCCCCATGCCCATCCAGGGGAGAACGTCTCGGGCGCTGGGCAGATAGACCCAGGACAGGGCGCCAATCCATCACTGGGCACACACTCACTCACACAGACACACTCTATATGGGGCAATTTTGAGAATTCAATTAACTTGATCCATGTTTTTGGACTGTGGGAGGAAACCGGAGAACCTGGAGGAAACCCAAGCAGACACGGGGAGAACATGGAAACTCCACCCAGATGGGGATTCGAACCGGGAATCCCTAGCGCTAACCACTAACCAGAGGCGAACGTGCTAACCACTAAGCCACCGTGCCGCCCTTTATTTATATTATAAATGATATTTATTTATATTATATATTTATGTATTTAATGTACCTTTTTATCCTTTTTCACTTACTGTTCCTTTCCTAAAAGTCCAAAATTTGGTAGAATGCCTTCACCAATGAGTAAAAGCCATTAAAGCTGCAACAATTGGAATTACTTAGGATGGAAAGCTCTTAACTCCTGTGGGTGTAGAAAATACAGATATGATGTACATGAGTTAAATGGGCCAAATTAAAGCGATTGCATCAGGTTGAATTCAGACACATGACCACAGAAAATGGATTCTAGAAAACAGGAGCTTTCCACACGTATTCTGTGACATACACATGATCTATGGCACGAAACCAATCAAACTAATGATTTGATACATCTGCCTGGTGTGTTAATAGTTAAAGCAGCTCAAAATGAATTTGGTTATGTAACACAGGCAGAACAATCAGTTTTGATCTCTTAATCACAGCTTTAGGGTAATTTGTCTGTCACTGCCTTTTACTGTAAAAGGTTTTCTAGAATAACAATGCACAATTTCCTCCTCAGAAGATATATAAATAAAGAACGTCTCTGCGTGTCTGTGTGTGCATGTTCTCTAAACAAATAAGACATTAAACATACTTACTATGCAATTGTAAATTGTAACATACTTACAATTTAAAGACATTTAACATAGTTACTCTATAGCAATGTGGAGGTTTATATACTCTTTACAAACCACCAAGAAACAACTCAATATGTCTCACCACCTTTACGTGGTTTGAGCAGCAACACCAGTGATTGGTGGACAAGAGTGGTTAGTACTATTGTGCACAAAGGAAACTTATGTCAACCTGACATTAACACGGTTGTTAGTAGTTAGCATGTTCGCCTCTCAGCGCTGGGGAGTTTCCATGTTCGCCCCGTGTCTGCGTGGGTGTATTCCAGGTTCACCAGTTTCCTCCCAAAGTCCAAAAAAATGGAATCAAGGTGAATTGGTTGCTTTAAATTGCTCCTGTATAGTGTGTGTCTATGTGAGTGAGTGTGTGCACAGTGATGGATTGGCACCCTGTCCTGGGTGTATCTGCCCAGCGCTTGAAACTTTCTTCACTTGGTGGGCATGGGGAACCCTCCTTCCCCACGTCCTGTTGTGATTAATCCTTAGATGTGATGATGCCCCCGGTGTGTCTGAATCAAGCACAATAACAAACTTTGGACAAAGTTGCCTTTTCGAATGAAGAAATTACACTTTACTCTGCAAAAAACGTATTTTACGCAGAGTATGAGAACCAAAACTCAGTCTCGCAATTCTCCTCGAATGTCTTAGTTTCTTTGCTTAAATAGTTCTAATGTCCATAGGTTCTGACATGATTGATTGGAAACAAAGTTGGTAACAGAACCTTCAAAAGGTTGAGGTGAAAGTCGGTTAAAGTCCCAAGCATTTATCTTTGATTGTGGCTCCTTTTGGCAGACTTCTCCATTTGGTGTTTTATGACTCTTTGAAGAACAGGAACAAAGGCAGAACAAAGGAATTTCACCTCCTATTAACATCTAACCATACAACACAACCTGGCCTGTAACACAATGATTTCTTCAGCATAAAGTACATTTGTGAAGAAAAAAACAAAAATAAAACAGTTTTTTTTGTAGGAATTCTACCACAGACCCTAGTAGAGGATTACGCGGAAGATAATGGAAGAGGCTATGGTAACTCAGGGTGTTGGGCTATCAATCTGAAAGTTGTGATTTCAAATCCCAGGTCTGCTAAAGTTACCAATGTGGGTGCTTGAGCAAGCCCCTACACCCTCATTGCTCCAGGGATGCTGTACCAGTGATGCCGACTAATATTTGTAAGTCACTTTCGATAAAAGCATCTGCTAAATGACCGAGTGTAATGTAATGTAATAATAAGAGAGAAAACATTTATACCATTTGCAGAAAACGTCATCACAGGAGGGCAGAGGAAGGGACTAGTATTCTATAAAAATTGGAATGCAAAACAGTATTCTCTACATCTGCTCTTCGAAACAATTCACTGCCTTTAATAACGAACACCTATGTCTTTGAAATGAGATTAGGATCCAGATTTTAGGTCATAGCTTCCAAAATGGAAACCTCTCCTTGAAATCTCATTTCACAGACAAAGGATGAACAGCCTCTAAGGAACTGCCCAACATAGGACATGAGCAAGATTTAGCTTAATGAATAGTGGAAAAGCATATTCTACATGACTGGGGGAGGGGGGTCATCGAAATTTGTATAGTGTATTCCTGATACACTATACCAACTCAATTATTGGGCCACAGCACTCACTAAATGTAGGTGTTTTATTCAGTCCTATTGGCACAGGGGTTTAAAATTTATCATCTAGTAACGTATTGAACAACTGCATGATTCTGAATTTGTGAAAACAGTTTAAAGAAGGCCCTCTTTCTCTTTTAATAGGGCTGTAATCCAGTGCACAATGCAAGGTTCATAAAGGCATGCTTCAGTGAGTTTGGTGTGGAAGAATGTCAATGCATAAGAGCGTCATCACACCGAACATCTCTCATCCAACATCAGTGTCTGACTTCAATAATGTATTTCTGGATAAGTGGGCAGAAATTTCCATAGACATGGTTCAAAATCTTGTTGAAATACTTGCTGGAAGAGGGAAAACTGCAAAAGAATGACCATGATGGGACTGAACTGTTAATGCTTGTTTGAGCATTCATTAGGATGTTATGGTAAAAGATCACCAGGAAGGGGGGTGGGGGTAAAGCCATGAACATGATAATGCTGGACCCGATAAGTCTGGACCTGCCACCTTTTTGCTCCATTGTCCATTTTCTTCACTTGTCATATAGATGGACTTTTTTTGTAGTTTTTACATTTACAGACTGTAGTTCATCTGTACTTCTGTACTTCATTTTTTATTAGTCCCCTGTTGGTTCTCTATTGGTCAGGAGCATCACAGATCAGGTATAATTTGGGTGGTGTATTGTTTGTCAGTTCTGCAGTGACACTGATGCAGTGAGGGGGTTTTAGTGCAGCAGTGCTGCTGTAGTTTCATTTAAACACTCAGTGACACTGCTGGGATAGGAATAATGCACAAGCCAAATAATACCTGCTCTGTGGTGCTACTATTGGGGTCCTGACCATTAGAGAACAGAGTAAAGAGGATGTACACAGTGTGTACTGTAGTCCACAAACAGATGGACTACAGTCTAGAATTGTATAAACTTTTGACTGGTACTGAATATAAAACTATGGTTTAGACATGAAAACGAATAAAGCTACATTATTGTAAAATTAACTGCTATTTTCATGGCATAGTACTTAACTACTTTTAGAATCTGAATCGTACTTTATTGACCAAGTATGCTCATACATACATGGAATACTATGGTTATACATGCTTACAGTGCACAAAAAAGACAAACATTTCAGATACACTTATCCTAGCCATCTATTCACACACACACACACACACACACACACACACACACGTAAACAAAGACACACAGAGTATGTTATGTACAGTTAAAGTGAAATGATGTAAAAGTAAAGAGCTGAGTACAGTACTACTGTCAGCAGATAGAATAAGTAAAAAAGTGCAGTCGGGAATTAGCTGTCCATAATGTTGCGTGTATTGTTCAACTGTTCATGAGTGTCATCGCATGTGGAAAGAAATTTTTTTATCTGGTGGCCTTTATCCTCAGTTGGCTAAAACGCTGAGCTCTTTTAAAGATGGTGCTGATGTTGCAATCCCATTTCTGGTCCCTGGTGATTGTTGTGCCAAGGAAATTATAGGAGTTCACATCTATCACAGTTCTGTCCAGGATAATGAGTGCTGGAAGGGTTGGGGGGACTCCTCCTGAATTCCTTATTCATCTCCACCATTTTTTCAGTGTTTTAGCTCCAGGTTGTTGTGGATGCTCCAAAAGACTCTCCCAGATAAGACCAATGACTGATAGGTCATCTGCAGACATCAGAATATTGACTGAAGCATACCTGAAAGTATACCCGTTTGTGTACATCAAGATGAGCAGTCCTACACAGCCCTATGATGCTCCTCTGGTAATGGTCCTGGTTTCCAAGGTACCCTTTACCAACCTCATCTGCTGTTCTCTACCAGCATATGTGCTTGGATGGTCAAGATGCAGGAATATGCAGTGCATCCGGAAAATATTCACAGCGCTTAACTTTTTCCACATTTTCTTACGTTACAGCCTTATTCCAAATTGTATTACATTAATGTCTTTCCTCAAGATTCTACACAAAATATCCCATTATGACCATGTGAAAAAAGTTTTCTTGAGATTTATTAAAAATAAAAAACTAAGAAATCACATTTACATAAGTATTCACAGCCTTTGCCATGAAGCTCAAAATTGAGCTCAGTTGCATCCTGTTTCCACTGATCATCCTTGAGATGTTTCTACAGCGTTAATGGAGTCCACCTGTGGTAAATCCAGTTGATTGGACATGATTTGGAAAGGCACACACCTGTCTATAGAAGGTCCCACAGTTGACTGCATGTCAGAGGGCAAACACGAAGCATGAAGTCAAAGGAATTGTCTGTAGACCTCCGAGACAAAATTGTCTCGAGGCACAAATCTGGGGAAGAATACAGAAAAATTTCTGCTGCTTTGAAGGTCCCAATGAGCACAGTGGCCTCCATCATTCGTAAATGGAAGAAGTTTAGAACCACCAGGACTCTTCCTAGAGCTGGCCGGCCGTCTAAATTGAGCGATCGGGGGAGAAGGGCCTTGGTCAGGGAGGTGACCAAGAACCCGATGATTACTCTGTCAGAGCTCCAGCGTTCCTCTGTGGAGAGAGGAGAACCTTGCAGAGGGACAACCATCTCTGCAATCCACCAATCAGGCCTATATGGCAGAGTGGCCAGGCAAAAGCCACTGCTTAGTAAACGGCACAAGGCAGCCCATTTGGAATTTGCCAAAAGGCACCTGAAGGACTCTCAGACCAGGAGAAACAAAATTCTCTGGTCTGATGAGACAAAGATTAAACTGTTTGGTGTGAATGCCAGGCGTCATGTTTGGAGGAAACCAGGCACTGCTCATCACATGGCAGCATCATGCTGTGGGGATGTTTTTCAGCAGCAGGAACTGGCAGACTAGTCAGGATAGAGGGAAAGATGAATGCAGCAATGTACAGAGACATCCTGGATGAAAACTTGCTCCAGAGCGCTCTTGACCTCAGGCTGGTGCGACGGTTCATTTTTCAGCAGGACAACGACCCGAAGCACACAGCCAAGATCTCAAAGGAGTGGCTTCAGGACCACTCTGTTAATGTTCTGGTGTGGCCCAGCCAGAGCCCAGACTTGAATCCGATTGAACATCTCTTGAGAGATCTGAAAATGGCTGTGCACAGACGTCTCCCATCCAACCTGATGGAGCTTCAAAGGTACTGCAAAGAAGAATGGGCAAAACTGCCTAAAGATAGGTGTGCTAAGCTTGTGGCATCATATTCAAAAAGACTTGAGGCTGTAGTTGTTGCCAAAGGTGGTTCTACAAAGTATTAAGCAAAGGCTGTGAATACTTATGTAAATATGATTTCTTTGTTTTTTAATTTTTAATACATTTTCAAAACTCTCAAGAAAACTTTTTTAACATGGTCATAATGGGGTATTTTGTGTACAATTTTGAGGAAAGAGATTAATTTAATACAATTTGAAATAAGGCTGTAACGTAAAAAAAACGTGGAAAAAGTGAAACGCTGTGAATACTTTCCGGATGCACTGTATAATGGATGTTGGTGTTATCCAATGATCTATCTGCGTGATATAATGTATGTTGGTATTATCCAACGATCTATCTGCATGATGCGTAAACTGCAGGGGGTTGGTGATATCCTTCAAGTTTGCAGTTACACCCACCTTCAAAACCCCTAGGTTAGGATTCAAGCCTCATTATCTCTCACTTAATCCTTTACTAGGGTCGAGGGGGAGTTCACTGTGCCAATCCTGGGCACACTCATTCAAACAAACACACACACTATGTGGGGTAATTTAGAGCATTCAATTTACCTTGAATTTATGTTTTTGGACTGTGGGAGGAAGCCGGAGAACCAGGATGAAACCCACATGGACACGGAGAGAACATGGAAACTCCACCCAGATTGGGATTCGAACCAAAGAGGGTGACCGCACTAGCCACTAAGCTCTCTTCACAATATAAAAAACTGAAATTGAATCCAAGATAGCAGGAATTTCAGATACCTCCATGTAAATTATATGACCTTCTGAAACTTGTGTGTAAAAATTTGTCTCCATCTGCCAAATTGCATTGATTTTACATGGGTGTTTCATTATGTAAAATTTGTAAATATATTAAATTTACATTGCATTTGGTCAGTTAGCAGACATGTTCTAAGCAAACAAACAAAAAATAATGGAGCAATCAGTCATGGTAACAAATTTCTGAATAAAATGATACATGTTTATTTGGACTGACTGTACACATGGCAATCAGTTCTGGAAAAATGCAAAAAATGGCAAAATCATTTGAAGGACATCTCCCCCTCCCTAAATACACAGCATAAGGGAAAATCCTACTGGTTAAAATGAGCATGTTATTATAGAGATGACTTAAAATTGACCTTTCGTAGAACCAATGCTTGAAGGCAGTCTTCCATTTAACAGGAAATGTCATTAAGAAAATCCCTGACTCCACAACAGAACTGTTCATCAGTCTCTGCACAATCCTTTAGAGCCATCGACAAAATCAAACCCGAGGTGCAGTTTCGGCACTTGGCTCTCACCCAGACTTGAAATTAAAGGGTCTTGAAAATGGCTTTCTTCGGGATCTCTCATGCGTCTGCAGAAAATCCCTCTGACTGAGTATAGAGTGCGTCTAAAGTGTATCAATATTGTTTAAGCACAGTCTCTCGGTACACTACTCCTCAATCCTCTAAAGCAGGGGTCTCAAACTCAAATTACCTGGGGCCACTAACCAGGCTGTGTTTTTGATGAGGGGCCAGATTAAAGAATTGTAACAAAAAGCAGCGGGAAAATAGAAAATCAACTATTTATATAATAACTATGTACACATATTGTAATTCGAATATATTTTGTACATTGTACATTTAAATACACTCAGTGTTTTCTCAGTGCTTGCTACCAGAAACTTGACAGTGCTTCTTCTGACACAAATGACCCACATGCTTTAAGTGACCCATTGCTTTAAGTGAGTTTGCAGTGGACACTCTGATGATGGACTGGAGATGGGTATCGGTCAGTCTGGATCTGTGTTTGGATCTATTAAATTTTACAGTTGAGAAGAGTTTTTCACACACATATGTACTTTTTTCACACACACAAGTCAACTTTTCTTTTATTTTTTGAGAGTTTCGAAAGTGACATTTTTGCTAACAAAATGTTTTTGCTGGGAATGGTGAGCGCATGCGTATGCGAACTCTGGTGTCAGCGATCACCTTCATCGCGGCGTTACACCATCAGTATGTTTACTGGGGTTTGAGCGCTGTTTTCAATAAACCAGTTGTAGAATGTTGTGCTGTAACATGGGCACTATGCTTAAGGTATGCGTTGCGAGTGGACAAATAAAGGTGTGACACACGAGAGATGTACGATACATGTGGAAAAGAGTAAAGCGATTCAGAGTTCCTATTACTACACGAGTCTGTGTCTTACATTAGCACCAGCGACACGTCTACACCAGAGACTGTTATACTGTTCATCCACTTTGGCTTCGTTTCTGAGTACAACCCATTACACGTAGAGATGTGCAGCTTACGAGTGGGTTGGGCTTACGCAGCAGGCGCTAATCACCAGGCAACGCAGCGTAAGCACAAAAATATAGACAACACACAAACACCACATTACAAATTAAGATAAAATATAAAAATTAACATAATAATGTATAAATAATGAAACCAAATTGCGGGCCAGATTATTATTATTATTATTAATTTTTTTAAATGCTTATTTTATTAACCCGTGAGGGGCCAAAAAAGACTGCATCTTTGAGACCCCTGCTCTAAAGAAAGTGTGCCCTGTAAAAAAAAAAACCTTTATACATGGGCTGACCTTTTGTTATTTGTCTAATCAAACAGATTAATTCATACGTTATAACTTTCAAACAGTTATTCTAAACAGAATTCTACTTGGTTTAAAAAAATAATTAGTAGCATAGTTCAGTCACCATTAAATCACTATGGGTCTAGGTCTAAAAAAATAGGGGTGGTTCTGTTGTGTTACCAGCGTGATAATGTTCCTAATCACCCCACCAAAAAATAAAATGCAGTTACACATATTTACATTTAGTCACGGGGTTTAAATCCTTGACCTAGACCAAGGGTGTCAGACAACTTAAAGCACACTTGAGGTTGTGGGCTAAACAAAATAAACATTTATTGAACACACTACAGTAAATATAGGGAAATCATTTTGCAAGGCAGCAGTTGTGCTGCAATATGTGATCTTTTTATGTGATAGTTTTATATCTTTATATAGGCTTTATATCGCCAGGCCATTAATAACAATAGATCAATGTAAAATAATCTCGTCAGACAGATATAATTGCACAACACTGAAGCGTTCTCCTCTGGATGGTCATGAGTAACACCCCGCAACCATATTAGAGGATTAAGAGGTAGATAATGAGGTTCGAATCCCAATCTGGGTAGAGTTTCCATGTTCTCCATGTGTCCGCATGGGTCCTGGGTGTACCCGCTCAGCGCCTGAAACGTTCTCCCCTGGAGGGGCATGAGAAAACCCCCATGCAAGCCCAGTAGAGGATTAGACGGAAGATAATGAGACGAGATGAGTTTGATGCAGTTTGGTTTTTGATAGTTGACATTTTTTCTGAATCAGGTTCAGCATCTGTTTGGGGGGGTTTGGACGCTGGGCAGATACACCCAGGACAGGGCGCCAATCTATTACACTCACTCACTCGAAATAGGGCATTGTAGAGCATTCAATTTATCTAGAATCCATGTTTTTGGACTGTGGAAACCAAAAAACCTGGAGGAAACCCACACAGACGCGGGGAGAAAATGGAAACTCTACCCAGCTAGGGATAGCACTTGATATATAAAAAATAAATAAAAATCGGATCGGATAATGATCAAGTTTTTTCCTTAACTACTGACTCCTGTTTGTAAGTCACGTTGGCCAAAAACGTCTGCTAAATTACTAAAAGTAAATGTTTATGGCCACTTCCTTCAAGCCACTAAGCATAAAATATTAAAGAGGTCTTTGAGCACTATAATAATGTCACTTGTAAAAGTGTTTTAAATAACTGGCTGAATTATTACACAACCACTTAACAAGCAGTGAACCTTTTAACCAAAGGAAAATGACTCCTCTTCTGTTACCTTTTGCTAAACATTTAGGTTGTGTTAACATTAGCAGAGCCTGAAGGTCGTACACTATGTGGACACAACACGTAATCATTGAATTCATGTATATCATTCAGTGCCATTACCACAGGTGTATGAAATCAAACAGCGAGACATACATTTTGGATAACTGTATGATTTTAACCCTGTCAGAACAGTTTGAGGAAGGTCTATTTTTGTTCCTGCCTGACTGTGCCCAGTGGACATACCAAGATCCATTACTGCATGGTGGGGGAGTTGAGCATAAAAGTATGTGCTTGAACCACAGAGCCCTGACCTTAATCCTTATGAACACACTCCCAACCAATATCAATATCTGACCTCAAAATGCTCTTCAGGATGACTGTGCAAAAATTCACACAAACACACACTAAACTGTTTGTGTGTGTGTGGGGGGGGGGGGGGGGAGTCAATTTAGAATAGTATGTCATTACAGCTTTTAACAATCTATCATTTAGGTGTCCCAATACTGTTGTCTCCATGACTAAACAGATGTGGGTAAACCTTTAAGACATGAACCACCTTTCTACTCAAAAACATACAAATGGTGGGGTAAAACGCAACTCTATCAGGATGGCGTGTTTTGCATTTCTATTCGGATGGGCCATCATCTTTAAAGTCTCCAACTTATGAGGCATGGAGCAGACGCACTGTGACTCTGCTTCAGGGAGGTCCAAAATAAGCAGCAGGGAGCATGCCGGAGTGATTCAGCTTGCAATAGAAATGCAAATTCAATAATGCAGCAATGAAAATGCGCTACTAGAGCTCGTATCAGGTTCCCATCAAAATTTGCTTGCATGACAGCGATATACTACAATATAACATCAGTCTATATCTTTCCTGCAGGACTTATCCGATTATAACTATCCATCTATGATCAGATGGTCTTGCTTCTTCAATGTGGATTAAGTTCAAGTAATTTATTTATATAGCACGGTTTAAAACAGTACATACAAGCTGCTTTACTGCGTTATGAGCCTTAACCCCCAGAAGAGCAAGCCGAAGCGAAAGTGGAAAGAAAAAAAACTACATTATATTGTTTTGGGGTTTTTTTAAGGAAGAAAGATTGGGGGGACCAAGGCTCACGGAGAGAGTCATCCTCCTTGAGCAGTTGGACAACAGCAACAGTGTAGGACACCCATGTACAGATTGTGAAGTGATCAGGTGTTCGTATTTAACAATTAAAAAAAAAAACTATTTAAGTTCAGGGAGGCCATCCCACAGGACTGCAATGCTACCAGTCCAATAGAAATCCAGGTTCCATCCAGTAATAGTCATAGCTGCAACATTTCTCCTATAAAAAACTGTACTAAGGTAGAAAGAATTTTTGATTGGCTGTAACACACTGGTAAAGCAGACACATTTTTTGTTTTTATTTTGCAGAAATCAGTGGAAAAATGATTGATACATCACGTGGATATATCAGCTGCTGACAGAAGAAGACCTAGTTAAGCTATTAACTGGACTTTTAAAAGTCCTTTTTTCTTGATGCTTCCAGATCTACATTGTGAAAAATTAAGAATAATGTGATCTTACAAAGCAAAAATTTCACATGCATCATGAGCTACTTCATTTCTAAATAAGGATATATTCAATCAAAAAGTATAATAATAGCCATTACTACAGCATTTTGCAGTCCCAGTTCTCTGTAGCCTCATACAGGTTTGGGCACATTTTAAACCGAGCTTCATAACCAAACTGAATCTAGCTTTCTCTCATGAGAATCTGAAGTCTGTAATATCAGTTAATCTTTTAAAACTTTTCTGCTCTACTTGTACAACTGGTTCCATTTTAAAAGGTTATGGTGATGTACAGCTGATGGGTCGGTAGAGTAATAATCTACTTTAGACATGTTACTTTAGACATGTTAGAGTGTAATGATATCTTTCAACTGTTAAAGATCAAATTACCAATCTCTGCCAACAAACATTGAATCAGTGACAATTTTTGTTATGTTATACACATTATATACAAGATAGGTGAGGGAAAAAAAAATAATTCTTCAATTCTGTGCCCACTAGGTGGTATACACCACTGAGCTTTGATATACTCACAGATCAAAGTCAGACAGAGTTAAATATAGGACAGGAGACCTTTTCTGCAATTTCATGCTGGTGATCTCATACATTTCAAAGATAAGCATCAATAGAACACATACTCTCACAATGACCCAGAATCAGTGATGACTGCATCATCACGATTTCCACATTGCAACCCTTCAGAAATGGACAGATATGAATGTAAATAAAAAATAGTCATACATTACATTAGATAAACCAGAACATTGAAAAAGATTACACCTGCAGGAATATAACATATTAATCCAAGTCGTTTCCCACGTTGCGGATTCCACTCATCTAGGAAAGTTTTCTACATTTTGAAGTGTCTGTGGAAAGTTAGACCTGACTAACAAATCTCTATTCTACTTTGAGGTTGGGTTGAGGTCAGAGCTTTATGTGGGTCAGTCAATCTTCTGTACTTTACTTTAAGCAAGCTGATAGAACCTTACTAAAACTATTGGTAGCCTGATTTTATTCAGCTGTGGAAACAAAATCTCATCTTATCTCATAGTCTTCCGCTTTATCTTTATCCTATACAAGCGACTACGGTCGTGGGGAACCAATAACAGGAGAACATTTTGGGTCCTGGGCTGAACAGGGCGCCATTTCATCACTGGGCACTCACTCACACAGACACACACATATACACACACTATTTAGGGTCCATTTACATAAATTTGGTCATTTAGCAGACGCTTTTATCCAAAGTGACTTACAAGGTGAGCACAGGGTTAATCACAACATCCCTAGAGCAATGAGGGTTAAGGGCCTTGCTCAAGGACCCACATTGGTAACTTCAGTGGACCTGGGATTTGAACCCCAACTTTCAGATTGATAACCCAACGCCTTATACACACATTATATGGGCCAATTTAGAGCATTCAATTTACCTTGAATCCATGTTTTTTGGACTGTAGGAGGAAACCAGAGAATCCCGGAGGAAACCCATGTGAACACATTGAGAACATGAAAACACCACCCAGATTGGGATTCAAACTTTGGGTCACCGTGCCACCTCAAAGTAAATCCAAATCCATATAATCAATTACAAATGCTTAATATTATTTTGGCACCAATATGCATAAAGTGAATTCATTTATGATTTTTTTTTGGTTTAAGATTGCTCCATAAATTGATTCTCATTATATTTTGAATTATATTGTAACACTGAATGAGCATTGAATAGCTTCATGCTTCAACAGGAATGTTTTCTGTCTTGTTTTAAAAGTGTCTGAAGTCAGAGTTCTATTGTTTTTGTAGGTTTCAATTAATCAAGTACTGGTTTCAATTAAAATCAGCAGAGTGGCTGTTCTCTGCTTCCCCAAGCTTCGTTCTCACTAATAGACCAGTTCTCTCTGATCTCCAGCAGATGTGATAAATAAACTGGTCCATCACTATTAATAGACCAGTAACAACACCTAAAACTCTATTCTGTAACAGATTGGTATCCAGTGTAATGACTTCAAAATGGGGGTGATGTGATCACTTCTTTTGTTCCTAGTCAGAACTCTGGCAGCTGCATTCTGGTCTTTTTTGGAAGTCCACCTAATGTTCTTGTAATGCTGATGGTAAAAATGCTGATACAGTAACTGCTTTGCATGACTACTAAAACTGAGATCTGAGTCCATTAATAATAAACCAAGGTTGCATGCAAGTGGTAAGGCGTGCTAGACACTCCTCACCTGTTTTAATTTTCTTTTAGTTTTGTTTTGTTTATTGGTTCTCATTTAGTTAATGTATTGGTCATTTTTATTGGTTGCTTTTGGGTTTCACATGGTCGGATTTACGTTTATATTCTTTCCATTTCTGTTTCGTCTGCGTTGCAACATTGGTTTTCATCACACGTGTTCGACTCTCTGTTGTGAGTATTCGACTCAATAAACACGATTTACTTACCCGCGCCTCCTGGATCCTTTCTGCGCTACTGCGCTTTGTTTTTTGCCTTGCGGACACGTAAATGACACTAGTTCTTTAAATTTGAAGGCTCTTCAGTACAGATAAGCAGCCAATCTGTGTCGCTCATTGCTGTTTCCAAAGAATTGTCTATGTTTTTTCTTTATACAACTGCAGAAAGTTGAATCACCCAGTTAGTGATGTTAGTTAGTTTATACAATGATTCAACTGGACAAGAGTCATTTAGAGGGGCCACATAAATAGTATCATCTGCATAGGTGTAATAGGACAGCACACGAAGTCATGTGGAATCTGGCCAAGAGGAATCATATATAAATTAAGTAAATGTGGACCAGGAATAGAACCCTGGGGGACTCCACAGGTCACTGGCACATTGTCTGAAATATTATTTTCTATTTTTATTACAAAGTAAGGACGGTTTCGGAGAGTCCTACCCAGACTGCAAGTCTATCTATAAGAACTGTATGGTCAATGGTATCAAAGGCAGCAGTGAGATAAAAAAGTAATAAAAGGGATACATTTCCATCCTATGTATTTAAGCAAATTGCAATTCGAAACCAAATCATTAATGACCTAAATTAGAGATGTCACTGTGCTGTGATAAACCCGGAAGCTGGGAATTTGCTTGAAAACTATTTTCTCAATGTTTTTACCGATAAAGCTTTATCAGTAAAGCATTATTCTGTAATAAAACTATTAATTAAATGTTAGATGTTTGTAAGAGATGTTATCTTTAGAACAGCTAACTTAAAAACTTGTGCTTGCGCACTTTGCCGTTGAATGTCTGTTTCACATTTCACATATTGTAGATTGTTTACATTCAGTGTATGTGACCTGAACTCCATGTTTTTTTCTCTGATAGATTTCAGACACCCAGGGTCCAAGCTTGTTTTGAAAAAATGAACTGCTGACATCAGTGTAGCAGCCAGGACCTGAAAATCACCACTTTTCCTCCACCCTATCAGCTGACGGAACTGTGTGGAGCTCCTGCTGGTGAACAGGCCATGAGCGAAGCTATTGGTGCTTCCTGTAGGTATAGCTCCACTGACGAAAGGTTGTATGTTTAGCCTGCTTAGTGTGTTAAAGAGATCATCAAGTTTTTTTATACGTAATACTGCTTGATAGTGCTATTTTTTCAAACATACAATAATCCATTTCACTATCGTATACACAACCAGTACAGATGGAATCATTACATTACATTACATTTAGTCATTTATAGGGCTGCAACAACGAATCGATAAAATCGATAAAAATCGATTATCCAAAGTATCGATAATGAATTTGCATTATCGATTCATTGGGTTGCACTATTTCCGCATTACTCGCAATGTCGTAACTGCTTGCATCACCTGCAGCGCTTCAATAACACTGAACAAAATAGCGAGTTGAACAGATGTACAAATGAGACACAGCCAATGCTGAAAAAAAACTTCCGTTTAAATCCAAACTGCGGGAGCTTCACCTGGTGATTCCACCTCACCGAGGAACTAATTCTCAAGCTCTGCGAACATGAACTGAGCTGCACGGAGATGATACATGATGAGAACATGTCTTAACGTCCGTTATACGAATACGTCCGCAGTTCCCGGGACATGTCCATATTTCACGTCCTGTCCCGGTTTTTTTTAAAGTGAGGAAATGTCCTGGTTTTTAAATAACCTTCATTGGATCATTAAATGTCCCGGCACGTGTCAGTCCGCAAGCAACTCGCAAGTTTGAAGCGCAAGTCTGTTTACAAAAGCGAGTGTATTTTTTGTTCTTTGGCTAATTTGATAATTTCTTTTCTCAATAGCTGATTGTTAATTCGTTTATTTGTTAGTTAATTATTTTTTTTCCAATAAGCTACAGACCAGACAATATTTGGTTCATTACTGAGGGCAACTGAGTATCATGTGCTATTTGGAATTGACTTTTGTTGTTAAGTGAGGGATGTTTAGATGATACACTTTCTTTCATTGTGCTTTTCATTAATTAAAGGAAATGTTAACTTAAGCATACTATAATAGTATGTTTAAACACTTAAACATACTATATATAATACTATACTATAGAATAATTTTACTGAAGCCCCCCCCCCCCAAACAGCTTAATAAGTGTTTAAATGTGCTTTTATAAATACATACAACGTGTACACAATTGCGCTAATTAATCATCAAGCTTCACGTTTTAATTATTTGATAATATTTGAGTGTAGACACTGCACACTATGGAAGTGAGGTTGAATTAGTTGCATTTAAAGGGGTATTAGGTAACATATTAGAGTGTGTAATTTAGTATTTTTTTTTCACACTATGCTACATATTGTCAGTGTGTGTGAGAGATTTGTGTTTAATTGTTCTTTGGGCTACTTGGATGCCTTAAACTTATACTGTAAATAAAACCAGACATTTATTGACCTGCTTAATAATTCTACAGTGTAGCTGGTTTTCTTCATAACTACTGACATGTAATGTTCCTATTTGTACGTCGCTTTGGATAAAAGCGTCTTTTAAATGATTAAATGTAAATGCAAAGACATGGAAAAAATTTTTTTATCCGGTTCATCGATTAATCGAAAAAATAATCGGCCGATTAATCGATTATCAAAATAATCGTTAGTTGCAGCCCTAGTCATTTAGCAGACGCTTTTATCCAAAGCGACTTACTAATGAGAACAACACAACTCATTAGTTATGGAGAAAGTTATGGAGCTACACTGTAGAATTATCAAACCTGATTGTTATCTGATCCTGCACTCCCCCGCCTTTTTTTTCTACAACAGATATTTGTTAAAAAGATGTGTCTTTAGTAGTTTCTTAAAAATGGACATAGTTGGAAAGATCGTTCCACCATTTTGCAGTGGTGAACGTCACGGAGTGAGAATTGGCTCCTCTGTGAGGTGGAATCACCAGGCGGCAATCATCACTGGAGTGAAGTGAACGAACCAGAGTGTATTTTGAAAGGATAGAGTTAAGGTAAGAGGGGGAAGATCCAGAAATGGTCCTGTAGGCCAGTCAGTGACTTGTACTTTGCATTAAGCTCAGGGACTGTGATGTTTGGCTCACATCGCAATATGCGTTTTGGGTTTGTTAACCCGTTAACAGTGTCATCTCTAATAAGCAGAGTATCTGCTGCAAGTGCTGTACGTTGGCTGGAGTGACACCTCTTGCAATGGATGGTCATATGCTCTGCTTTCTGAGCAGCTGTGTTAGGTTTAGCAGTTGAATTAACTGGACTAGCTGTGGTTCCAGGAGTAGAAGACAATACTATAGAACTACAGTAATATGCAAAAGTTTGGGCACCCCTATTAATCTTAATCATTTTTAATTCTAAATATTTGGGTGTTTGCAACAGCCATTTCAGTTTGATATATCTAATAACTGATGGACACAGTAATATTTCAGGATTGAAATGAGGTTTATTGTACTAACAGAAAATGTGCAATATGCATTAAACCAAAATTTGACAGGTGCAAAAGTATGGTTACCCTTATCATTAGTAAATGGCTAATTGCAAGTTGTTCTCCTATTTGAATCTCTTCTGAAGAGTGGCATCCTCAAAACAACCCTCAAATGATATGAAAACAAAGCATGTTCAACATAGTTGTTCAGGGGAAGGATACAAAAAGTTGTCTCAGAGATTTAACCTGTCAGTTTCCACTGTGAGGAACATAGTAAGGAAATGGAAGACCACAGTGACAGTTCTTGTTAAGCCTAGAAGTGGCAGACCAAGAAAAATATCAGAAAGGCAGAGGAGAAGAATGGTGCGAACAGTAAAGGACAATCCACAGACCACCTCCAAAGAGCTGCTGCAGATGGTGTCACTGTGCATCTGTCAACAATACAGCGCACTTTGCACAAGGAGAAGCTGTATGGGAGAGTGATGCGAAAGAAGATGTTTCTGCAAGCACGCCACAAACAGAGTCGCCTGAGGTATGCAAAAGCACATTTGGACAAGCCAGCTTCATTTTGGAAGAAGGTCTTGTGGACTGATGAAACAAAGATTGAGTTGTTTGGTCATACAAAAAGGCGTTACGCATGGCATCAAAAAAACACAGCATTCCAAGGAAAACACTTGCTACCCACTGTAAAATTTGGTGGAGGTTCCATCATGCTTTGGGGCTGTGTGGCCAATGCTGGCACCGGGAATCTTGTTAAAGTTGAGGGTCGCATGGATTCCACTCAGTTTCAGCAGATTCTTGAGAATAATGTTCAAGAATCAGTGACGAAGTTGAAGTTACGCCGGGGATGGATATTCTAGTGATCCAAAACACCGCTCCAAATCTACTCAGGCATTCATGCAGAGGAACAATTACAATGTTCTGGAATGGCCATCCCAGTCCACAGACCTGAATATCATTGAACATCTGTGGGATGATTTGAAGCGGGCTGTCCATGCTCGGTGACCATCAAACTTAACTGAACTGGAATTGTTTTGTAAAGAGGAATGGTCAAAAATACCTTCATCCAGGATCCAGGAACTGATTAAAAGCTACAGGAAACGACTAGAGGCTGTTATTTTTGCAAAAGGAGGATCAACAAATTTTGGTTTAATGCATATTGCACATTTTCTGTTAGTACAATAAACCTCATTTCAATCCTGAAATATTACTGTGTCCATCAGTTATTAGATATATCAAACTGAAATGGCTGTGATAAAAATGATTAAGATTAATAGGGGTACCCAAACTTTTGCATATGACTGTATATAAAGCACGGCGTTTGGGTCTAGCTTTAAACTGCACCCATTGCAGTATCTAGATGTACTCATGGAAGTGCTCAAGGAAGTGTTGCCATCTACATGACGCTCTGGTCCAGTTTTATTCACCTTCCTCCACCCCCACTGCTCTGCTGCCTCATACTGCGCCGGAATGCCAGTCCTTAAACTCTGATGACAGTCTCGGAAAATCTCTTTCCATAGTGGTCATTCTCTGTAGAAGTACGTAACATTCTGGCAGCACGTGTGTTAAGGCATATTTAAAGGTTTTTAAGAGTTTTTTTCTTAAAACTTCAAGCAAAAACTAAGCAGCAGTAGAAGCTCCCTTTCTCACTTGCAATCACCTTGATGCTACAAGACAACCAAGCTCTGCCAGAATTACCCCAGGAACAAAAGAAAAAGATTGTAAGCTTGAAAATATGGAGTGGCAGCACAGTCTCCAGACTAAAACCCATAGAGCTGGTTTGGGGTGAACTAGACAAAAGAGTGAAAACAACGCGAGCTACAAGTGTCACACATTTATGGAACTTCTGCAACAGATGTTGCAGGGGTTTAAGGGATGAACTTACTGAAGAAATTTTGATTTGTTTTGTAGAAAGAACCCCTTGAGGGTGTTCAGCAGTTATATCTGTTATAGGTGGCAACTTTGATGAGTCAAAAGTTTAGAAAACATTTTGATGTATAGATTCTATCCAACTGCTTATTCGTAATTACTCTTTCATTTAATTTCACTTCAAAGTCCAATGAGACATTACACTATATAGTTTCCAAAAATGTCCTCTAAAACTTTTGACTGGAGTGTGTGTCTGTGTAAGATGTCAAATCCAGACAACAGGTATGAACAAGATTCTAAGTGTTATTATGAGTGATATACAATCTTGCTAAGATCGTAGATCAGAAAACAGTGTGAAAAATAATAATAACAACTAAGTTTTAGTGCGGCGGCACAGTGGCTTAGTGGTTAGCACGTTCGCCTCTTAGCGCTAGGGATTCCCGGTTCGAATCCCCATCTGGGTGGAGTTTCCATGTTCTCCCCGTGTCCGCGTGGGTTTCCTCCGGGTTCTCAGGTTTCCTCCCACAGTCCAAAAACATGGATCAAGTAAATTGAATTCCCCAAATTGCCCCATTGAGTGTGTCTGTGTGAGTGTGTGCCCAGCGATGGATTGGCACCCTGTCCTGGGTCTATCTGCCCAGTGCCTGAAACGTTCTCCCCTGGATGGGCATGGGGAACCCCACCGCGACCCTACTAGAGGATAAAGCAGGAGATAATGAATGAATGAAAAGTTTTAGTGCTTATATGAAAAAGCTTGAAACTTCAGTTTGAAATGCAAATGTATTACCCCAACGCATAGCAAATTAAGCCAAATCTGCAAAAGCCAAAATGAACATCCTGAGTGCAGAGTAAACAAGGTCTGTTGTTATAAACTGATGACTAACTTAAAAAACTAAATAATGTGTAACTGATTAAAGGGGTATACCTGTAGCTTTACCCTCTGGTATATACAATGGGGTTTAAAAGCACTCAGAAAAAAAGAGAGGTAGTGTTACACATGAACCGGTCTTCCTCCCACACGCTGGCAACCAGTAACTCCACCTTGCACACTGTGTGCCTACACACTCATTGAGATACATCTAAAAATATCTTCTCCCATGTGGAAATATGTTTGCATGGAAAGACATCTGCAACCACAATGGTGCAAGATTGTCAAACAACAACAAGACATGCTGTCTTACAATTTAGAACACTTAAATTACACTTAAAACAGATATACATCATTGGTTTGTTAGCAACCTATTCCAAGTCCAATACAATTATTTGTTGTCATTATAAAAGCTTTAAATTTTTTATTAAGTCTTTTGCAGAGTGGCTATGGGAATTTGTGACATCTAAAGCAATATGGTTTTGAGAGATCATGCACTGATCTTGAATGAAAAGGCCTGTCTCATAACAAACATTCCAATTCATGGAAGACATGGATCAAGGTCAATTGAGTTCTCCAAATTGCCCTATATAGAGTGTGTTTGTGTGAGTGAGTGTGTGCCAAGTGCCCGAAACGTTCTCCCCTGGATGGGCATGGGGGAAACCCCCCCCCCCCCTCCACGACCCTAGTAGAGGATAAAGCGGAAGTAATGGATGGATGGATGAATAACAAAGTTTTCCAACTAAAATGTTAAATTCATTAAACAAACAACAACAGTGCAGAGAGTTGTTAATTGTGTGTATGTATTTTTTACTTATTGTAAAGACTCCAGACTGTAGTGCATTTGTTTGTGGACTACAGTACATAATGTGTACGTCCCCTTTACTCTGTTCTCTAATGGTCAGAACCCCAATAGTAGCACCACAGAGCAGCTATTATTGGTGCATTATTCCTATGCCAGCAGTGTCACTGAGGTGTTTAAATGAAACTACAGCAGCACTGCTGCACTAAAACCCCCTCACCACATCAGTGTCACTGCAGAACTAAACAAAACACAACACAAATTATACCTGTTCTGTGATGCTCCTGAACAATAGAGAACAGAGAACCAACAGGGGACTAACAAAAAAAGAAAACAGATGTCCTACAGTCTGTAATTGTAAACTACAAAGTCCATCTATATGGTAAGTGGAGGAAATAGACAATGGAGCAAGAAGGAGGTGTGTCCAAACTTTTGACTGGTACTGTTTAATCACAAAAACATATTTGACCATGTGTGTGCTTCAGAATGCATGCGATGTCTTAAAAATGGCAGTTGAGCAGTATTTCAGTTGAAAGACATTTTAACTCACCCCTTGTCTGCAAGCTTGCTCGTTGAGCGCCCTCACCCACGCTCTCTGCCAATGTTCTCTGAAGGACCTGAATGTGAATAGTGAAGACAGAAGGCTTTTGACTCCGGTCTCAGCATCGTTATGGCCCACTCTGTACCTGAGCAGTGAGCCCCACACGCCTCCGGTCAGTGTGTGGTGCGTGAGACGCAGAGGCAGCTGCCACGATGTGTCCCCACTCTGCAAAAGCCGACTACCTCGCCGTGATCTCAGCAGAGTCAGAGAGAACTGCACAAGCCAGGCGAGCACAACCAGCAGAGAGACGCAAAAGAGCGCCACCAAGAGCGGCCAGCTCACATGCTCAAGCTCCGTCATGTCCCCACCCCAGATCACTTAAGTCCCATTTTCTGCATAGGTCGAAAAGCCTGATTCATCAAAGCACAGCCCTGTGAAGAAACAAGGAAGAGTGACTCAGATGATAATGCCTAGGTTGCAACATACAGGATAGGTACATGGAGTATACAGTACCATGCACAATTAACAAGTAACCAACTACTACAGCAGATAGAGGTCATATTCTTAAACATAAACATAATAATAATAATAACAATAATAATAACGACATTGGATTTATAGCACAATTTTCACTTCAAATCTCAACATGCTCACAGTATGAAAACATCTATTAAAAGATCATAATGAAATAATACTAATAAAAATAAAATATGTCCATATTGTCCTCCTAAAAATATAATTATTTATTCACTTTCTAAACAATCACTTATTTGAGGCTTCCTTATATGGTCACATAAGCTGTGATTTTATATATATATATATATATATATATATATATATATATATATATATATATATATATATATATATATATATATATATATATATAATAAAAAAATGATACACATATATTAGACTGAGGCGCTGAGTAATATTAAACGAGTTATGTATCCAATATTATACACAAAATGATTTACCGTTTTCTACTGAAGTGTCATAAATGGTAATTTGCACTACCTACAATTATCATGGTTTGAGATTTAAGAGAGGGTACGGAGTTCAGTGATTTGGGAGGAGCTTGAAGTACACCCACTGCTCCTCCATGTTGAGAGGAGATGCCTCCTGGTGTTCCAGTGTGCCCCAAAAGAACTAGATGAGGTAGCTGAGGATAGGGTCTGGGTCTCTTTACTTATAGGCAGCTGCCTCAGTGATAAGGGATAAGCAGTGAACAAAAGATGAATGGAAGGACAGCCTCAAGTTTCTACTCTGACTGTTAGTTTAACACTGATTGTAGAAATCTTTGTTTTATCATTTACTAGAATTTTATGTTCTTATAAAACAGGAAACCTAATAAGGATATGTACCACAAACTTGGGATGAACCAAGTATTTGGTGACCAAAATGATCAGCAAATTAAACATTGTGGATGTTTGCGTAAATAAGTGAAAAGACAGAATAATTTATCCTGAACAATTAAGTATTAAATGACAAATTACATTGTCTTATTTGAGCAAATGTTATTTCAGAAGGCACAAAGATAAGTACAGAGCCATTGTGTTTAACATTAAACACAGGAGCTGATGCGAATTACCCCTAATCACAGTTCATTCACATTCACGTTCATCACATCCTTCCTCCCAGCATCAATATTCCACTACACCTCTGTCACAGATAAAACAATCTTTCAGCTGTGTAAATGTATTAAGCAGCCTGTTTCAATTTCAGGTCTAATAGGGAAAATACAATACTTGTTTTTACTTATTTAAGTACGGTGTTTGTTACAGGAAAAAAAATGATATTTGCTTTTACTGAATTTATTTAATTTTTACTTTTAATGCAGAGGACTTTAATGATGACACGGTGGCTTAATGGTTAGCATGTTCACTTCTCAGTGCCAGGGATCCAGGTTCAGATCCCGATCTGGATGGAGTTTCCTCTGGTCTGTATGGGTTTTCTCTGGGTTCAGAAATATGGATTCATATGGATTGGTGAATTGCCTGCTATAATTTGCCCCTATCTAAATTGCCCTTAAATAGTGTGGGTTTGTGTGTGAGTAAGTGTGTCCCCTGTTTCGGGTGTATCTGCAAAGGGCCTGAAACGTTCTCTCCTGGGTGGGCATGGCAAACCCCTGTGACCCTAGTGGATGGATAATGGATGGATGGATGAATGGACTTTACTTAATATGTTTCAGTGGTTTGTCAGCTGGGAGGGTAAAAGTTCAGTGATCAATAAATATTGTTTAATAACACAAAATAAATTTTGCCTTAGTTTGTGTAATAGTAAAAAAAAAATTACAAAACTGAAACACTTTAAACAAAACGTGTTTGGTATTCCTTAGACCAAAAATTTATTTCAGTGCATCATTCACAAATCCTCCAAGTAAAATTAAAGTAAGTGATAAACAAATTGCTTAACAAATGTACTAAGTGAACTAAGTATGCTACTGAACTGCAACAGGAGATGAAATGTTAGAAGCTATAAACATTAAACAGTAAATAGAGCATTGCATTTCACTCTCTTATGCAGCTAACAAGACTATTTATTTCATGGGGCAGTTGAAAAACAGTAAACACCAAAACAGTAAACACTGGAATTAATTAAACACAGACTAAAATATTAGGACACACCTCTTAATAATTAAAGTCAGTGTTTTATTCAGTGCCACACTGTACAAAAGCAAGCTCCAACCACATAAGTGCATAGTTCTAATTTTGTGTGAAAGGTTTGTGAAAAAACATTTTCTGTTCCAACATGACTGAGCTCCAGTGTAAGGTACAGGCACAGTGTAAGGTACAGGCACAATTTAGTGATTTGGTGTGGAAGAGAGAGCCACGACCTTATCCGTATTAAATACAGTTGATATGAACATAAACTGCAATCCAAACTCCCTCGTCCATCCATCTGAGCATCATTGTCAAATCTTCCAAATGCTTTTCTTGATAAATGGGCAAAAAGTCCAATCGACACTCTTTTGAAAAGCAAGAAAATTAAAAGCTCTTGTGTGCAAGCCAATAGAATATCAAAGTAGCTCCTGTTGGTGGAATGTGTAGATGTCAAAATTTGTCCTTATAGAGCAGGGGTGCCCACACTTTTCTGGCCCAAGATCTACTTATCCATTGGACACATCATCGAGATCTACCAGGGTTACTCTTTTTTTTAGGCTTTTATATTGAAACCTGTCATGTTAGTATTGTCGAATGTTAGAATTGCTTTATATATATTATTAAATATATTCCAGCAAACAGCATGGAGACAACTTGATTTTAGTACACCTCAAATGACCAAACACACAGTATACAGCACAAATGTAAAACAATCTCTGTAACCAACCCGCTTTTCCCCAAACAGTCCATGAACATTAATAAAAGCAAATGCATTTTGAGTTTGATATTGTAAGAAAATATTCACCCTCCCACTCTAAATTAAAGTGGTACATTTTAGTTCCTTTGGAGCAAAGTCCTTCACTCATCTTGTCAGTCAAATAAAGTGCAAAAACATAAACAGAAACTATCAAATGTAGATGATTCGCAAGGCAGTTTTGGGAACAGCAAGAGAAACTGGGGGGGCAGACTGCTTGCATAGGGATAGAGATCATGTGTGTATAAGTGTGATACTGTGCTGTAAAAAAGCACTGATACATGATAAGTGCTGATAAGCGCTTTTTTTTTTTTTTTCCAAATCTACCCAACACCCTGCACGATCGATCGACGCATTGGGCACCCCTGTTATAGAGTGTATGATTTTCAGAACTGCAGTGGTGCTGCTCTGGTGGATTTGAAACTTGAGTTCTTAAACATGTCTAATCTCCGTACTCTTTTATACATATCCAACATATTTCTCCACCTTGTAGATGTAAAATTTGTGGCAGCAGCATTGTTACTACACACATATCCTTTATTGGTGCTCATGTGTCTCTGCCTACAGGATCTGCGTGATGCTAGTATGCTAGTTTGGTTTGGTTGGTGGACAATTCTCATCCCAACAGCATTGGTAAGGTGTTTAATAACTCCAGTAACACTGCTGTCTAATCCACTCATACCACAGCTATAACACATCACTACCATGTCAGTGTTATCACAGTGCTCAGAACTGTCACTCAGCCATATTTCTGCATGGTGGTGATCCTGTGGGGGCTCCTGACCATGCAGGTCATGGAGAACTGAGTAAATTATGGAGAACAGAACCACGATAAATTACTTTTTAGCATTAGGGCTGCAACAACGAATCGATATAATCGATAAAAAAGTGTAGACAACGATTTTCATTATCGATTTGTGGTGGGTTGAATGGAACGAGGTGGAGCGGAGGTGGAATCTGCCAAACAAGTTTAACAAAATTTAATAAACTCTACAAATGAAACATGGCCGACGCAAAAAAAAAAAAAAAAGCTTCAGCTTAAATAATCAAAAGTGTGGGAACACTTCACGCTTCACACAACAAAAGAACGTGTAACATGAGAGCTCTGCAAAAAACGATTTGACCTGCATGGAGCACCACGGTGATGATACACTACCTGAAACGGAGACATGTTGAACACTGGATGAGGATGAAGGAGCTCAACAGCAGAGTAAATCACTACAATATCCCGAGTTTCTTTAGTTTTGAAGTGAATCAACGTAACGGTGAACTCACATTATGTGAACGAGCAGAGCATGCTTCATGCTGTTTTTGGTTGTTAACTGGATAATGACAGTGATGGATAATGCGTGTTTACTTTTTATTTTCATTTAATTAGCTTAAGCAGTGTTTAGAAAAAATCTTTATAAATGCATACACAATGGTGGTAAGCTTTAATTTTCTGTCAAAGTAAGATGGGGATTAGGTAACATATTAGAGCTAATCAAATCTGTGTAATTTAGTTTTTTTTTTTAACAAACAATGCTACATATTGTGTCAGTGTGTGATTTGTGTTTAATTGCTCTTTGGGCTACTTAGATGCCTTAAACTCATAATGTAAATAAAACCAGACATTTATTAACCTGTTTAATAAAGACATTTATTTATTTATTTATTTATTTTTAATCTGCTTCATCGGAAATCCGGAAAGTATTCACAGCGCTTCACTTTTTCCACATTTTCTTACGTTACAGCCTTAGTCCAAATTGTATTACATTAATCTCTTTCCTCAAAATTCTACACAAAATATCCCATTATGACCATGTGAAAAAAAATTTCTTGAGAGCTTTGAAAATTTATTAAAAATAAAAAACTAAGAAATAACATTTACATAAGTATTCACAGCCTTCGTCATGAAGCTCAAAATTTAGCTCAGGTGCATCCTGTTTCCACTGATCATCCTTGAGATGTTTCTACAGCTTAAATGGAGTCCACCTGTGGTAAATCCAGTTGATTGGACATGATTTGGAAAGGCACACCTGTCTATAGAAGGTCCCACAGTTGACTGCATGTCAGAGGGCAAACACCAAGCATGAAGTCAAAGGAATTGTCTGTAGACCTCCGAAACAAAATTGTCTCGAGGCACAAATCTGGGGAAGGATACAGAAAAATTTCTGCTGCTTTGAAGGTCCCAATGAGCACAGTGGCCTCCATCATTCGTAAATGGAAGAAGTTTGGAACCATCAGGACTCTTCCTAGAGCTGGCCGGCCGTCTAAATTGAGCGATCGGGGGAGAAGGGCCTTGGTTAGGGAGGTGAGAACCCGATGATTACTCTGTCAGAGATTCAGCGTTCCTCCGTGGAAAGAGGAGAACCTTGCAGAAGGACAACCATCTCTGGCAGCAATCCACCAATCAGGCCTGTATAGCAGAGTGGCCAGGCAAAAGCCACTGCTTAGTAAATGGCACAAGGCAGCCCGTTTGGAATTTGCCAAAAGGCACCTGAAGGACTCTCAGACCATGAGAAACAAAATTCTCTGGTCTGATGAGACAAAGATTGAACTATTTGGTGTGAATGCCAGGCGTCATGTTTGGAGAAAACCAGGCACTGCTCATCACGAGGCCAATACCATCCCTACAGTCAAGCATGGTTGTGGCAGCATCATGCTATGGGGATGTTTTTCAGCAGCAGGAACTGGCAGACTAGTCAGGATAGAGGGAAAGATTAATGCAGCAATGTACAGAGACATCCTGGATGAAAACTTGCTCCAGAGCGCTCTTGACCTCAGGCTGGTGCGACGGTTCATTTTTCAGCAGGACAACGACCCGAAGCACACAGCCAAGATCTCAAAGGAGTGGCTTCAGGACCACTCTGTGAATGTTCTGGAGTGGCCCAGCCAGAGCCCAGACTTAAATCCGATTGAACATCTCTTGAGAGATCTGAAAATGGCTGTGCACAGACGTCTCCCATCCAACCTGATGGAGCTTCAAAGGTACTGCAAAGAAGAATGGGCAAAACTGCCTAAAGATAGGTGTGCTAAGCTTGTGGCATCATATTCAAAAAGACTTGAGGCTGTAGTTGCTGCCAAAGGTGGTTCTACAAAGTATTAAGCAAAGGCTGTGAATACTTATCTAAATATGATTTCTTTAATTTTTAATTGTAATAAATTTTCAAAACTCTCAAGAAAACTTTTTTCACATGGTCATAATGGGGTATTTTGTGTACAATTTTGAGGAAAGAGATTAATTTAATACAATTTGAAATAAGGCTATAACATAACAAAATGTGGAAAAAGTGAAGCACTGTGAATACTTTCCGGATGCACTATATATATATATATATATATATATATATATATATATATATATATATATATATATATATATATATATATATATATATATATATATATAGCGGCACGGTGGCTTAGTAGTTAGCACGTTCGCCTCTCAGCACTAGGGATTCCCGGTTCGAATCCCCATCTGGGTGGAGTTTCCATGTTCTCCCCGTGTCCGCGTGGGTTTCCTCCAGGTTCTCCGGTTTCCTCCCACAGTCCAAAAACATGGATCAAGTCAATGGAGTTCCCCAAATTGCCCCGTATAGAGTGTGTATGCATGCGTGTCTGTGAGTGTGTGCCCAGCGATAGATTGGCACCCTGTCCTGGTGTATCTGCCCAGCGCCCGAAACTTTCTCCCCTGGATGGGCATGGGGAACCCCCCCGCGACCCTAATAGAGGATAAAGCGGAAGATAATGAATGAATGAATATATATATATATATATATATATATATATATATATATATATATATATATATATCTCGACGGATTAATCAATTATCATAATCGCGGACCCTAATAGAGGATAAAGCGGAAGATAATGAATGAATGAATATATATATATATATATATATATATATATATATATATATATATATATATATATATATATATATATATATATATATATATATATATATATGAATATATCTCAACGGATTAATCAATTATCATAATCGCCCCTAATTAGCATGATCTGATGAAAAACACATTGGGATATTCATCCATCCATTATCTTCAGCTTAATCCTAAACTAGAGTTCCCCATGGTGAGAAAGATCCAGGTGGGAACATTTTGGGTGCTGGGCAGATACACTGAGGACAGGTGCAAATCCATCACACTCACACACATAGGGGCACACATTCAGAGCAGCCAATTCAGCTTGAATCCATGTTCTTGGACTGGGACACATGGAAATTCCACCCATACACTAAACAACTATCCCACACACATTGGAATATGCTAAATACAATACTTGTTCAAGTAATGGAAAAAAACGAGATGTGAATAAAGAAAAACCAGACACGTGATACAAAACATATAAGCTTATCTGTGAACATAGTAATGGCACTGTCATGGTTTAGGCTTGTATGACTGCTTCTGGAAGAAGATTATTGATTCCAAAAAGCAAAAGAATATACACACCTGTACAAAAGGTAAATAAATTGAAAAAGGTGAATAAATTGAAAAAAAAGGGGGGCGGGGCAATTACTGACTAGTTCCCAAAGGTGCTGACAGTGCTATGAACTAGGTGGATTTGAGGGCAGCTGTGCAAAATGTATTGTAAATTAGGTGGTGACTGTCTCCTTCCTGGTCACTTACCTCAAGGTACAACAACTTGGTGTCTGATAGCTTGTTTGCCTTACTAAGAAAAAAGCCAATTCTTTATACGGACTGCGACGCAGTGGTGGGCAGTATGCACCCTGCGTACCTTCATGGCACACACCAGCTTCAAATGCATAACAGCTGTCCCACATCATCAGAATAAGAGGCAGCCGCTGTGGTGTACCCCAGAAACACCACCATTTAAATGACCCAGTGTTGAAAAAATATTCTCATCTCTTAGGATCACTATGCTGGATCGATGATTTGGTTCCAACCACATGGGTGGAATGGAACAGATTCAGTCTCACCTCAATATTAATCTACGTTTTTCTTAACGTTCTGAAAGGGTGTCTGAAGAGAGAAACCAACCAAAACAAATACCAACTACGAAAGGCTGTGCCTAAACTCTGGTAAAGCATAACACAAGAAGAGAATAGAGGTATGCGATTTTAAGCAAGTCACAGGCTCCAAGCAGTTTTTGCAAGCAAAGGGCAAACTGTCAAAAATAAAGTGTTATTTACTTTGATCTACACTGAGACTCCTATTCCAGTATTTATTTTAGTCTACAAACTGAGGCAAAACCAAATGTATTAAAGTCAGTGTTAAACACAGCTAGATGTAATCACAAAAAAGTAAATGATGAGATTTAAAAAATATTATTTACATCTTCTGATTTCAAACCTCAAGGTCTTTAGTACAAATACAGTACATAACTCCGCTCATTTCAGTATCTCATTTAATTGAGTTGAAGTTGGCAACAAATATACAGTACCAGTCAAAAGTTTGGACACGCCCCCTACTTGGTCCTTCTATGTTCTCCACTTACCACATAGAAGGACTTTTTACTTTTACAATTACAAACTGTAGTACATCTGTTTTCTTTTTTTTGTTAGTCCCCTGTTGGTCAGGAGCATCACAGGACAGGCATAATCTAGGTGGTGTATTGTTTATTGTCAGTTCTGCAGTGACACTGATGCAGTGAGGGGGGTTTAGTGCAGCAGTGCTGCTGTAGTTTCATTTAAACACCTCAGTGACACTGCTGGCATAGGAATAATGCACCAATAATAGCTGCTCTGTGGTGCTACTATTGGGGTCCTGACCAATAGAGAACAGAGTAAAGGGGATGTACACAGTACGCACTGTAGTCCACAAACAGATGGACTACAGTGTGGAATTGTAGAACTACAAAGTCCATCTTAAGGGTAAGCGGACAAGAGCATGGACAATAAGTAGTGCAGAAACGAGGTGTGGAGGAACTTGTGACTGATACTGTATGAGTGATACTGTATGTTTAAACAAAACTATGAAAAAGGTTTAGGCAAATGCTTTATTGTAAATGAGCTTGAACAAGTGCGCAAGTAAATAGAAGAAAACATCATAACTGTAAAGGAGTTTAAATAATTGTATATCATGTCTGACTCATGAGAATATATTTATTTTACGCAAGATATTACATTACATTACATTCACCTGACATTACACCACCGCAGGTACCAACTGAGAACGGCTCTGTGCAGCATGGCAACGCAGCTGACACAACACCCCATTCTTTTTCCTTCGTTGCGTTTATGTTAGCAAACTGTATATTTGAGAGATAAAGACAACAGTCTGTAAACGGTAGCATTACCAACACTTGATTTAGCAGGTTAGCTCAGCAGCTACGCCAGAACGTAAACACGCACAATGACAGCATACGCGCGAACCAAACACAAAATGAACCTACCGTTTTGCTCTGGAGACTCGCAGATACAGCGGTTTATATAACCGACAGGCCACGGAGAGTGCGGGCAGGAGTAACAAACGCCGCTGACAGAACGCCTCGGCGCGGAGCTGCGGAGCTGCGGAGCTGCGCGGCTGCGGGGCTGCTTCTCTCCGAGCTGGAACTGGAGCCGCGGCGGCGGGGCAGCGACTCACACTGTCCAGAGGGACAAGGAGCGCCTCTAAAGCCTACAGCCAATCACCAACCAACGCATTCCAAAACACAGCCAATCAGATGTGGATAAGCCTGGCCGCATTTCGTCGCTGTGCGCCTCGTCCATCACCGTCAGCTGTCAGCGGAAACAAAGCGGTCCGTCTCACGCTTTAAATATAACAAATGTCTTCAAAATAGTTTCACTTTTAGTTATATAGTTAACAACAACAACAAAAATAATAATAATAAGGACAATACTACTACTACTACTACTACTACTACTACTACTAAAATATTATTAATATTATTATTATTATTATTAGACATAATCAGTATATTTTAACTTTAAAAAAAACATGTGCATGTTAAGAAATAATATTATTGGTATTATCATCATTATAATAATAATAATAATAATAATAATAATAATAATAATAATAATAATAATTCATTCATTCATTATCTCCCGCTTTATCCTCTATTAGGGTCGCGGTGGGGTTCCCCATGCCCATCCAGGGGAGAACGTCTCGGGCGCTGGGCAGATAGACCCAGGACAGGGCGCCAATCCATCGCTGGGCACACACTCACTCACACAAACACACTCTATATGGGGCAATTTTTGAGAATTCAATTGACTTGATCCATGTTTTTGGACTGTGGGAGGAAACCGGAGAACCCGGAGGAAACCCACGCAGACACGGAGAGAACATGGAAACTCCACCCAGATGGGGATTCGAACCGGGAATCCCTAGCGCTGAGAGGCAAACGTGCTAACCACTAAGCCACCGTGCCACCTAAAAATAATAATAATAATAATAATAATAATAATGTTATTATTGGGTGGCACGGTGGCTTAGTGGTTAGCACGCTCGCCTCTCAGCGCTAGGGATTCCCGGTTCGAATCCCCATCTGGGTGGAGTTTCCATGTTCCATCTCTGCGTGGGTTTCATCCAGGTTCTCCGGTTTCCTCCCACAGTCCAAAAACATGGATCAAGTCAATTGAATTCTCCAAATTGCCCCGTATAGATTACATCTGTGTGAGTGTGTGCCCAGCGATAGATTGGTGCCCTGTCCTGGGTGTATCTGCCCAGTGCCCAGAACACTCTCCCCAGGTGGGCATGAGGAACCTCCTGCAACCCAAATGCTCAACCCAAGGATGAAGTGGAAGATAATGTATGGATGTATAATGTTATTATTATTATTATTATTATTATTATTATTATTATTATACATAATTAAGTTATATTTTCACATTAAAACATATACATGTTACGAAAAAATATTCTTTCATTCATTATCTTCCGCTTTATCCTATATTAGGGTCGCGGGGGGGTTCCCATGCCTATCCAGGGGAGAACGTTTCGGGCACTGGGCAGATAGACCCAGGACAGGGCGCCAATCTAACACTGGGCACACACTCACACACATAGACACGCACACAAACACACTCTATATGGGGCAATTTGGAGAACTCAATTGACTTGATCCATGTTTTTGGACAGTGGGAGGAAACCGGAGAACCCGGAGGAAACCCACACGAACACGGGGAGAACATGGAAACTCCTCCCAGAAGGGGATTCGAACAGGGAATCCCTAGTGCTGAGAGGCGAACGTACTAACCACTAAGCCACTGTGCCGCCCTTCGCAAAAATATAATTATAGTTATTATCATTATTCCCAGCGATGGATTGGCGCCCTGTCCTGGGTCTATCTGCCCAGCGCCCGAGACGTTCTCCCCTGGATGGGCATGGGGAACCCCACCGCGACCCTAATAGAGGATAAAGCGGAAGATAATGAATGAATGAATTATCATTATTATTATTATTATTATTATTATTATTATTATTAAATAATAAAAACATAAAAATAAAATAAAAAACATATATGAATGTTAAGACAATCATAATAATAATAATAATAATAATATTAATAATAATAATAATAATAATGGGCGGCACGGTGACTTAGTGGTTAGCACGTTCGCCTCTCAGCACTAGGGATTCCCGGTTCGAATCCCCATCTGGGTGGAGTTTCCATGTTCTCCCCGTGTCTGCATGGGTTTCATCCGGGTGCTCCGGTTTCCTCCCACAGTCCAAAAACATGGATCAAGTCAATCGAATTCTCAAAATTGCCCCATATAGAGTGTGTCTGTGTGAGTGAGTGAGTGCCCAGCGATGGATTGGCGCCCTGTCCTGGGTCTATCTGCCCAGCGCCCGAGACGTTCTCCCCTGGATGGGCATGGGGAACCCCACCGCGACCCTAATAGAGGATAAAGCGGGAGATAATGAATGAATGAATGAATAATAATAATAATAATAATAATAATAATAATAATAATAATAATAAGAAGAAGAAGAAGAAGAAGAAGAAGAAGAAGAAGAAGAAGAAGAAGAAGAACTATTTAAAGAGAAGAGATTTTATTGGTAATGGAGTGGCCAGCGCAGTCACCAGATCTCAACCCCATTGAGCTGTTGTGGGAGTAGCTTGATAGTATGGTACACAAAAAGTGCCCATCTAGCCAATAAAACTTGTGGAAGGGGCTTCTGGAAGCATGGGGTGAAATTTCTCCAGATTACCTTAGCAAATTAACAGCTAAAATGCCAAAGGTCTGCAATGCTGTAACTGCTGCAAAGGGAGCATTCTTTAACGAAAGCAAAGTTTAAAGTCGATTTTTTATTATTTATTATTATTTCTAATCTTGTCAATGTCTGGACTATATTTCTCTTCATTTTGAAACTCATTTGATAAAGTATGAGATTTCAGGGAAACACTAAATTGTCTGGGTGACCCCAAACTTTTAACTGGTGGTGTATAATTTATTATTTTAGAAATTTAAATAGAATATGTCATTATAATAATATATGATAATAATAATGGCTGTGTGTGTGTGAGAGAGAGAGAGAGAGAGAGAGAGACAGAGACAGGTAGTTATCCACTGTTCCTCATCGATTTGTTATCTCGTGATAACGACTTACAAATTTATATCATATGTTTTCTCTGGGCTTCCGTAGCACGCTGTATTCTACATGTAGAATTTATTTGGACGTCCCCTTTGTAGGGCACTTGTAGAAAGCATGAAGGCAATTGGTATATGGCCGTCCCTCGTGTGTTGACGGAAGTAGACGTGGAGGTTTTGGATTGTACAGCCGGCGGGTTTCATAGATCGTTAGCAAGTCACTTTCAACACTTATATTCAATCGATGCGAGTCGATGTCTTAAAATATGTTAAAATGTGTTCTGAAGTAGCGACTGGGCCTCTGTTAGCTGGTTAGTTAGCTAAATTAGCTTTAGCTGTCATTCATTAAACAAGTGATATTTTATCTGATTTTTAAAGTCCAAAATATTAAAAATCATGAAAGAAGGATCATCGGAATACAGAGTATTATACGACTATTATAAGAAAACGGACTTTAAATTTGGTTCAAATCAGGCATAAGTAGAATTGATTCTCATAAACTTGGATAACTTGGTAATGAATGGTGAACCTGTTTAAGGACCTCTTAAGAATCCTGAGTATTAAATGTTACTGCGACGCTGACAGCAAATATTTTATTGAATCACAGCATTATTTCCACAAAAGGACATTGGGGTTCAACTAGAAAATGGCTCCAATCCCAATTTTACCGATTATCATGAACTGCTGCATGTCTGCTTTTGGCTGCATTGCAACACTTAAACTCATCCCAGCCTTTAAAGAACATTTCATATCTGCGAACCTCTGTGGCCTGGACCTGAACAAAGCCATCAAAAAGCAAGTGTAAGTAGAGTGGTTTACTTTTTTACTCTTGACACGCAATTAACTGTTAAAATAATCAAAGTACAGTAATTCATATTGTTATTTAGTTGATTAGTAAGCTTTTACATTACACCTTTCGCATTAAATAGGGAAAGTCAACCATTTAAGGAAACAAGAGCTTAAAAAGGATTTGATATGTCAAAATGTAATAAAATTCAAAATTCTACAAATATGTATAATTATGAGCTACAAGTACAGTGTAATATTTTTGCTGAACCAGCTGAAATTTGTTAAAGGGTATTTAAGAAACACCATTCATTCATTCATTCATTCATTCATTCATTTTCTTCTGCTTAATCCTCTACTAGGGTCGCAGGGGGGTGGGGCACCAATGTGTCATTGGCACACACACACACAGAATCACACACTATATGGAATGTTTGAGAGCATTCAATTTACCTTTAGTCTTTACCTTTAGTCTTTACCTTTAGTTTTGCATCTATGGTGGAATAGTGGTTAGCACATCTGCCAAGTTCTCCCAGTGTTCGCGTGGGTCCTCTCTGGGTTCTCCAGTTCAAAAACATGATTAAAACTGTATTAGCTGCTCTAAATTGCCCACATATTGTGTGTGTGTGTGTGTGTGTGTGTGTGTGTGTGTGTGTGTGTGTGTGTGTGTGTGTGTGAGAGAGAGAACGTGTGTGCCCAGCGATGGCCCTGCCCAGTGCCTGAAACCGCCCCGGACCACAGCCCCAGCATAGGACCAAGCAGAAGTTAATGATGAGTTGAGATTATTCCTGCAATTACAAACAATTACAAACAGTTTACATAAAGCTGTTTTTGCAATCACACAATTTCCAAACAGTAAGACATATTCAATTGATTTGTCATTGAATAACGTGGCTAAGTTGTTGGACAATAATAAAATATTTATACATTGTAAACTTTTAAATACAGAACCCTAATTTATATGGATGTGAAGTAACAGAAATCTTCCTCTGGTATTGACTCGCTGTTTAATGGTCTCCTCTCACATCAAGATTTTTGTAAATGTGATGGTATTGTGTGGGTATCTGCTATGAAAATGGCCTAAAAGCTGTTCATTCATTCATTCATTCATTATCTTCCGCTCTATCCTATATTAGGGTTGCGGTGGGGTTCCCCATGCCCATCCAGTGGAGAACGTCTCGGGCGCTGGGCAGATAGACCCAGGACAGGGCGCCAATCGCTGGGCACACACTCACTCACACAAACACACTCTATAGGGGGCAATTTGGAGAACACAATTGACTTGATCCATGTTTTTGGACTGTGGGAGGAAACCAGAGAACCCGGAGGAAACCCACGCGGACACATTGAGAACATGGAAACTCCACCCAGATGGGGATTCGAACCGGGAATCCCTAGCGCTGAGAGGCGAACGTGCTAACCACTAAGCCACCGTGCCACCCAAAAGACATTCAATTTT
This sequence comes from Corydoras sp. C115, assembly GCA_019802505.1. NCBI lineage: Eukaryota > Metazoa > Chordata > Actinopteri > Siluriformes > Callichthyidae > Corydoras > Corydoras sp. C115. The sequence goes on along the minus strand of JAFMOC010000175.1, from coordinate 71,065 downwards.
CCATTAAATTAGTTTATTTATACATTTATTTATTCATATCTTTTTAAAATTAAATTCTTCACTAAGCTCACATTCATTAGTATTATCTTTTTGGGGTCATAGACATGAAAAGTGAGATGCATTGTATTTGTTATTTGAAAAGGCACAGGCATAATAAATTTTTTTTAATCCTTTCAGGCCAGAATCCCAGGGTGTGATCAGTGGTACTGTTTTTCTCATGATTCTTTTCGTCTTCATCCCTGTCCCTTTCCTTGGTTGCTTCATGGAAGAGAAGTGCCAGCGCTTCCCTCACAGTGAAGTAAGAGTCGCTGAGTTTATATTAATATAATAAAGGTTTGTTATCTTTTTGTCATGGTTGTTAAATAAAGAGCAGACTGCACACACAAAGGTAGTTACTTCATACTCACTATTTTTGTTGATTTAAATTTCTCAGGCTGTCGTTTGGATTACATTAGATCGGATTAGAAAAATAATTGATTTCTATGTAAGTATTCTCTCAGTGAATTTAAGATTCCAGTAGCAAATACACACAGAAAAACAGAGAAGGGATATATATTTCAGTTTGAAAAGAACAAAGGCACCTTCTTAAAACTATGAAAAGATAAGCTTAAAAATATAGTGAACCTGCACAAACCAATAGGTTTCTTAAGTATATACAGCTCTGGAAAAAATTAAGAGACCACTGCACAGTTTTTTAAAAATCAGCATCTCTACATGTATGATGGCTATTTAATTCCAGTGTCAATTGAATTCCAACCTAAGTGCACCTCATCTATTTATTGTGTATTTGATTAGGTGATCACTGGAACCAAATCTTATTTAACAAGGAAAAGTATAAAAAAACACTGCTGTGGTCCTTACAATTCTCTTGCAATAGGACAAGCTGGATGGCAAAACAAGTACTAGGAATAGCTCAAAAGTAATTGGAATAAAAAATAACTTTTAACCATGCCAAAAGAGTTGAAAAGAAAAGTCTTGAGTGAGGAAAAGAAGGGCTCAATTCTGGCTTTACTAGCAGAGGAATACAGTAAGCATCATGCTGCCTCCATCCTTTTAAGATGGCAGTTTATTACAACAACGTCAAGCTGCAGATATTGGAGGACAACAAAGCTACAGACCAGCAGAGGGTCAAAAATGACTCTCCACTGACCGGGATGACCGTAATCGTATTCAAATTTCAGTCAGCAACCGCAGGATGACATCAAGACATTAAAAGGAATGGCAAATGGAACTGGGGTGAAGTGCATGGAAAGAACAGCTTGTAGGGCTCAAGGCATGTAAAGCTGGAAAAAAAGCCTTTCATCAATGAGAAGCAAAGGAGAGCCAGGCTGAAGTTTGCAAAAACTTCCTTGAAGACACCTGCTTCCTTCTGCTCTGGCAATGTTCCCCAACTTTGGGGACTGTTTTTTCCAGCAGAACAATGCTCCATGGCACAAAGCTAGGTCAATCAGTGTGTGGTTGAAAGACCTCTACATCAATACCCTGTCATGGCCAGCCCATTCTCCAGACCTGAACACCATTGATAACAAAGCTGAATTGCTGGAATTTTTTTTCGCCATTAGTGGCATAAAGTCATGCAAAAGCAGCTTGAAAGTCTAGTGGAAAGCATGCCAAGACGCATGAAAGCTGTGAATAAAAATCATGGTTATTCCACCAAATATTGATTTCAGAACTTGTATTAATATTGTTGTTTCTAAATAAGTATGAACTTGTTTTCTTTGTATTATTTGTGGTCTGAAAGCACTGCATAATTTTTTATTTTCTACAAATAAATACAAAATTTGGCACAGTGGCTTAGGTGGTACGGTGGCTCCAGGTTCAAATCCCCATCTGGGTGGAGTTTCCATGTTCTCCCCGTGTCTGCGTGGGTTTCCTCCGGGTTCTCCGGTTTCCTCCCACAGTCCAAAAACATGGATCAAGTCAATTGAGTTCTCCAAATTGCCCCATATAGAATGTGTATGCGTGCTTGTCTGTGTGAGTGAGTGTGTATTTTCTGCATCACATGCAATAAACTAATCATCAGATCTACTTTGAAAAAACTACCTTTGAAAGCAAGTTGGACTCTGACTGCCGGATTGCATTTTCAATGGGGTATTCATTACAAATATTTGTGTTCACACATCGAACTCAAGAATTAAGACTTCATATACCTCACTTTGTGCACAATTATGCTCAAACTGAAAAGAATCTTTCCTAAACCATCCCATAAACTTGAAAGCTTGCATTGCTTTAAAATTCTAGTCTAAGGTAGGCAACCTTAATTGAACATCTTAAATTCAGTGATTGCAACGAACATCCTGATATTTATCTATACAATATTTATGTCTGTGCTGGGTGCAATAAAATAATTTATTTCAATGGTCAGGTTGTCTGTTCTTGTGTTATCATTTTCTCTGGTTGTTGTATTTCTTCTGTTACTCCTCTGAGGAGTTTTTGGTTCCTTTATTTATTTTTTTTATTGTTGTCTCATTGTTTTTTTTCTGTCAATGCAGTTTGTGCAGCTGATCGGTGCACTACTGGCAATCTGCTGCATGATTTTTCTTGGCTTTGCTGATGACGTTCTCAATCTGAGATGGAGGCACAAGCTGTTGCTGCCCACGATGGCCTCACTGCCTCTGCTCATGGTTTACTTTACCAACTTTGGCAACACTGTCATTGTGGTGCCCAAACCTTTCCGTGCACTGCTGGGGATGCACCTGGATCTGGGTTAGCTGCATTCCTTCTTTGGCATGTTATGATAATGAATTTTAAACATCCTATTAAGCAACAGATACTTATTTTTTAATTATTTATTTAAATGCCTGTTTACTTTATTCCATAATTCTAATTTACATAGTCATGTACAAATGTATATAAAATAAAACAGTCTTATATGAATGCATGCATTAATGATAAAGGTACTAAACAGTAAACATAATTCTGAAAAGAAAGAACTAATTGAAAATATGTTATATATATATATATATATATATATATATATATATATATATATATATATATATATATATATATATATAAAAAAAAATACATTTTTAGCTTTTAGTTAAACTCATTTTAAAACAAGGGGAAAAAATTTTTGTTGACAAAATGACAAAATTTAATAAGCTTGTGAACATGTGATGTGATCAGGTATACCTGTTGTGTTCATTGATTGAGGAATTGGTGATGGGTCCTAGATGGTAATAGGTGACTGGATTAACACAGCTAAAGTTGTTACGTGCGGCTATGTTCATTTCTTACCACAGGGTTCTACAGTAAGCAGTAGAACAGGATTGGTAGCCCATCGGTGCATCAGGCAACTTGTACAGCCAGTTTACTGTTACAGTGAGGAAAATGTCAATTTGATAAGCTCCCCAAGTTAGAAAAATTCTTTTTTTTTTTTTTTTATTCTTTATTGTGCTTATTGTTGCACGGCTTAAATATCTCCCTCTGTAATACTGTTTACTCTGTTGTGCTTCCAGATTTAATTAGTTTAATGATATTAAACAGTGATAATCAATTATATTTATAATACTAAAACACTGAACAATCTGGAAGCTGATTATTAATTCTTTAGTTTTTCTTTCTCATAAAATGTCACTTTTAGTGCGTGGCATTAAGTGATAATACAAGAGATTTGCTTAATATTTACCTTCTTTTTCTAGGGATCCTTTACTATGTATATATGGGAATGCTGGCTGTGTTCTGCACAAATGCCATCAACATCCTGGCAGGAATAAATGGCATTGAGTCCGGACAGGCACTCTTTATCTCTGGCTCCATCATTATTTTTAATATTCTGGAACTCAATGGTGAGATGTAACTTTAGCTCTAATTATCTATAGCCTTTAGATTGTAGAAAGTTCATTATTTGTAACTAAAGAATAGAAGATAAAATGCAAGAATTTACTTTACATTACAAAAACATGTCCATTTGCAGGAGACTACAGAGATGATCATGTCTTCTCCTTGTACTTAATGATTCCTTTCTTTTTTACTACACTGGCTCTCTTCTACCACAACTGGTTTGTTCATGTCCTTATTTTACCCCCACATATTAATTACATATATTTATCATACTAAGCACACAATAAAGTCCTAAACACATTTTTTCTGTTTTGTTTTGATTTTTTGATGTTCACTATCTCCTCTAGGTACCCATCGTCAGTCTTTGTAGGAGACACCTTCTGCTACTTTGCTGGCATGACATTTGCTGTGGTTGGGATTCTTGGCCACTTCAGCAAGACCATGCTTCTCTTCTTTATCCCCCAAGTCATAAACTTTATATATTCCTTGCCTCAGCTTTTCCACATAGTTCCATGTCCTAGACATCGCCTGCCAAGGTAAAGTTGTTTTCCTGGCTCATGTGATTTTTCAAGTTTCAAGTTTTTTTTTTTAATTGTATTTCATTACAGATCTGAGTAAAGAATTGTTACACATTCAGTTGAGGGTGCTTAATTTAGCATTTCAAGCTTAAATGGATCTGTTGAATGACGAAGGGTCATGTGATCTGCAACCTTCAGATAGTCTATGGACTATGGTGCCCCAGTGTGCATAGATATATAATATATATTTATAGTGCCAATAAATGGTTAGTTGAAAAAAACGTGATTACATTCTATAAGAACTTGACTAACCCACACAGAGCGTTGACCTCAGCCCCATTCAACACTTTTAGGATGAACTAGAATAGAGATTGTGAGCCACACTCATTTCCACTTACTGTAAAGTAGAACATATACAGTGCATACTGTATACGTCCACTTTACTCTGTTCTCTAATGGTCAGGACCCTAATAGTAGCACCACACAGCAGGTATTATTTGGTTGGTGCATTATTCCTATCCCAGCAGTGTCACTGAGGTGTTTAAATGAAACTACAGCAGCACTGCTGCACTAAAACCCCCTCACCACATCAGTGTCACTGCACAACTGACAAACAATACACCACCCAAATTATACCTGTTCTGTGATGCTCCTGACCAATAGAGGAGAGAGAATCTACAGCGGACTGATAAACAAAAATGAACCGATATACTACAGTCTGTAATTGTAAAACTACAAAGTCCATCTATATGGTAAGTGCAGAAAATGGAGAATGGAGCAGGAAGTGGGCGTGTCCAAACTCTTTTACTGGTACTATAACATTATTAAAATTTTAAAGAAATGCTGGCAAAAGGTACTGAGTAGAACACATCTTAAAAAGTGTTTTGATTAATTACTGGAATCACTGGATAAAGAAAAACTGACAGTTGGTTTAAACATATTAAGTACAGTTATGCATTTGTTACAGACTGCAGCCAGACAGTGGAAAGCTTGGGATGAGCTACTCAAAATTCAAAAAGAAGGACCTTGGAAAATTAGGACAGCTTATTGTAAAGGTAAAGTAAAACACACCACATCATGTTAAAATATTTAAACAAATCAGTCTTAATTTTAGCACCCCTGCTTAAATAGAAATGTGATTATATTGATAGTTTATTAGTATCAATACATATACACACCCTTAATGGGGAACATATTTAAAGATGACACTTTATATATATATGTGTGTGTGTGTGTGTGTGTGTGTGTCTTTTCATTTTTATTAAGAAAAAATGATATTAAAGATGCACTTTTTGCAACAGTACAGTTTGTGTGTTTAAGATTTTTTGATATGTTAAATTTAGTGACTGTGCCATGAATTATGTTGCAATGTATTTCATGTAGAGCATCAATAAGTTGTGGAATCTGAGCTGGGTGAACAAACTTCTTGACAGACACTAACTTACATTCAAAAGAATTTTAAGTTTAGCTGAATATTCTACATCTACTGATTCTGTTCATACCTTAAAGTTTCATGTGTGCACCAACAAGTAAAGGTAGAACAACCCTGTGCATATAAAGTGGAGGAAATAAGTATTTGATCCCCCACTGACTTTAAAAGTTTTAACACAAAAAAACAAATGAAACGTCTCTTAATTTTTTGCCAGCTTTATTTTAACAGTGCCACATAGAATATCAAAAGAAAAACAGAGAAAATTACATGAAATGAGAAATAAAAAATTATTTGCATTTCATTGAGGGAAATAAGTATTTGATCCCCTAGTAAAACATCATTTAATATTTGGTTGGCAAGCACAGCAGTCAGACGTCAGTTTTTATAAGGTTTGCACATAATTCAGGAGTAATTTTGGCCCACTGCTCTCTACAAATCACCTCCAAATCCTTAAGGTTTATAAGCATGCATTTGGAAACACGAAGCTTCAGCTCTCTCCATAGATTTTTGATGGGATTGAGGTCAGGAGACTGGCTAGGCCATTCCTTGACCTTGATATGCTTCTTATGGAGCCAGTCCTTTGTTTCCTTGGCTGTATGTTTTGGGTCGTTGTCGTGCTGAAAGACCCATCAACGACCCATTTTCAGTGCCCTGGCGGAGGCTAGGAGGTTGTCACCCAGGATTTTGCGATACATGGCCCCGCTCATCTTCCCGTCAATGCGGTGAAGTTGGCCTGTGCCCTTAGTATAAAAACATAATACTTCCACCACCATGCTTGATGGTGGGGATGGTATTCTTAGGGTCATATTCTGTATTTTTCTTCCTCCAAACACGTCGAGTTGAGTTAAGGCCAAAGAGCTCACTTTTGGTCTCATCTGATCACTTGATGAGATGTGTTGGGTTTACGCCAGACATAGCGTTTTCCTTGGTGGCCAAAAAGTTCAATTTTGGTCTCATCTGACCACAGTACCTTCCTCCATACAGTTTGGGAGTCTCCCACATGCCTTTTTGCACACTCGAAACGAGCCTTCCTATTTTTGCCTGTAAGTAAAGGTTTTTTTCTGGCCACTCTTCCATAAAGCCCAGCTCTATGGAGTGTACGGCTTATTGTGGTCATATGGACAGATACTACAGTCTCTGCTTGGGAACTCTGCAGCTCCTTCAGGGTTACCTTTGGTCTCTGTGCTGCCTCTCTGATTAATGCCCTCCTTGACCGGGCTGAGAGTTTTGGTGGGCGGCCCTCTCTTGGCAGGTTTGTTGTGGTACCATGTTCTTTCCATTTGATGATGATGGATTTGATGGTGCTCCGGGGGATCATCAGAGATTTGGATATTTTTTTACACACAACAATACATATAGAATTTATAGAATTTGGAACTCAGTACACGTATAAGGCACATCAAATTATAAGGCGCACGTCCGATTTCTGGGAAAATTTTAGGCTTTTAGGTGCGCCTTAAATACGGTATGTATTTGTGGGGCATATACATATTTTTATAAAAAACTTAAGTGAAACAAAAGTATATTAATGATTAATAAATTAGTAAATATGTAACCAAATCAAAGTTTGTCACATGCATACTTATACACAGTACAGCTAGTGAAATGCTTTAACGACTATAAAAGAATAAAATTAGGTAAGTAAAAAAAAATTATACTGTATTTATGTGTGTGTGGATAGATAGCTAGCTAGCTAGATATTATAATACGAATGTAAATGAAAATAAAACTATAAAATACAAATACAAGGTGACCAATTTGTTTTTAGAATTTATTGTTAAAATGAACGATGTTCTTCAGTGTGTGCAATTAATGCAGGACAAAGTTAAAAGTTATACAGAGTTGTGCAAGTGTGCAAGAGAATTGTCTTTTAGTCCTGGTTTAAAGTCCGAAAAGACATTGGGAAGAAGCTCCTCTTAATCCTTTCTGTGTTCGCTTTCATGGCGCAAAAATTGTCGTCCTAATGGCAATAGGGTAAATAGTTTGTTGTACTGGCCGACTAAGGTTCTTTACAAACTAATATATTTGTTATTATAAAATGTGTAATTCCGGTCAGTAAATCTGATTGGCTGAGCTGTAATGTACACCTCTGACAACTTTACTTTTGTATCAATTGAATGAAATACAGTACATTATTTACCCAATGTGCGTTCTGTAATTTGGCTACTAGATGGAATTATTTGCTCATTAGAAAAAGTGGAAACCTGTTACTCAGTTATCAGTGTTCACTTTAATAACCGGACTAAATTACATTGTGGAAGGCCACTTTATTAATAATTTTGTTTTCAATAAAGCCCTTTATGAATAATTTTTTTTTAATTATAGTGTGTTTGCAACCATTTTATAAAGCAATAATGCTCTCACACCACAATAAGGTTGTGTATTATTGTGAATAAATCACCATAAAGTGGTGTAACAACACCTCTTTCCCATGATATATTCACAATAATGTACACCCTCTCTTGCCTTATTGCTTCCTTAAATATATTAATATAACAAATAATTCTAACGGGCGGCACGGTGGCTTAGTGGTTAGCACGTTCGCCTCTCAGCGCTAGGAATTCCCGGTTCGAATCCCCATCTGGGTGGAGTTTCCATGTTCTCCCCGTGTCCGCGTGGGTTTCCTCCGGGTTCTCCGGTTTCCTCCCACAGTCCAAAAACATGGATCAAGTTAATTGAGTTCTCTAAATTGCCCCATATAGAGTATGTTTGAGTGTGTGAGTGTGTACCCAGCGATGGATTGGCGCCCTGTCCTGGGTGTATCTGCCCAGCGCCCGAGACGTTCTCCCCTGGATGGGCATGGGGAACCCCACCGCGACACTAATAGAGGATAAAGCGGGAGATAATGAATGAATGAAAAATATTTCTAACTATTAATGTGTTACTGTTGTTTTAAAATGGACTTACAAAACTGCTATGAAGTAAATCTTTTGTATGATGAATGGTGTATGATGATATGATGAATCTTTTGTATGATGAATGAATGGTTTACAGTCTAGTTTCTTTGTGTGCTGAATATAAATTGTCTCTGATGTTGGTGGAACAGTTTCTCATGCTATTGCATAGATATCGTTTAATCTTATCGATTTTTGGCTAAATTGTGTTCACCCCAAAAATAAATATAGATGTATCTGTGTTATCAGATTTTTGTGCTCAGTAATAATAGGAAATTAAAATGTCTTGTAATTTTTCTTTAAGAAGTTTTTTTTAAGTATGTTTTTTCATTCATAAACTCCATTCTGGACGTTTAGTAGTTGATTTTGTGAAACGATTACTTCCTCACAGGTTGCAGAATCATTATGGCTTCTGGATGTACAGAAAGGTCAGGAGGGAGATGATGAGTTCATAGAATGCAATAACATGACTTTAATTAACCTAATACTAAAGATTCTAGGACCCACACATGAGAAATCCCTCACCACCATCATGTTGTTAATACAGGTAAGATTGCATTTCAGCTTTTTTTTTTCTTTGGTTGCCTAATCAGTTTTTTTGACTTTTTTTATACTGAGTCAGACAAATAGGTCAAGCTAACAATTCCTCTCTCCAATACAGGTCTTTGGAAGTGTAGTTGCTTTTGGAATCCGGTATCATCTGGTTCGACTTTTCTATGACGTCTAGCTATAAGTGTGAAGAACATAAGAATAAAAGCCTTTACTTATATGGACCTGTTTACAGTACTGCACTGTGTACATACAGAGTGTGACATCTGGTATGATTATGAAGTGATCTACAGACCACCAGTTCTGTTGTGTTACTGCTAGATTACAATAAGAAACATTACTATTTTTGATAAACTTGGCCTTGCATTTCTATATCTGCCTTTTCGTTTAATCTTGTTCATTCATACGGCCTGATTCCTGCAACCAAGTTCACATTATAAAAACACTACATACGGAAACAATAAAGCGGTTTGTATGGTATGGGGGTGGATTCATGTAGTAGAATGTATTTAGGAAAAAATAAATAAATGGTTCAGGGTAATGAGCAGCAGCAAAAGTAAATGTTTTTGCTCAACATTGAAGTTTGTATTTCTATGTACTTTTTGGATAAAAAGGTTAAATTATATGATGGGCATAATTCTGTTTTCATGTAACACTGCAGCTTTGATTGATCTGTATTAGTTTGCCACTGGTTAAAAATAATGTCAGAAGTGATTCTGAAATTCTCCAAACAAAGATGAAACACTGGTGTTTCTTGGTATACTTACTATTGTTTAATTTATCGATTTTTATGTTTTACTTTACCGCCATTCAAGAGTGGGAACATAACGAAAGGAGAGTTAAAATTTGTGATCATGTTCTGTGTTATTTTTGAATATGGGGTTAAGGTTAGGATTAGAAATGAAGTCAGGGTTAATCGTATTAGGGTGTGATAGACCAGAGGCTTGGACAAGAGTTAAGGTTATGTTTAAATGTCAATTTGAAGGTCAAACTAAAGATGAGAACATTTTTAGGAATGAGAATGTAATTTTGATCAGCATCATATGTTTTTGCCATACAACTAGGCAATAAATCTAGTTGTAAATATGTAGTCTAGTAGTTTATCCTTTTGTGATTTGCATAGAATCACTGATGCACTGAAATTGTAAACCTGAATGTGTTTAGAGTCATTTTGTAAATTCTGGTTTCATATCAACATGACTTTTAAAACACTAAACCAGGTTGTTTTGTTGATTTGAATTGCAAAGAATCACCCTTCATAGGGCAGACACCAGGGCCTACTCTATGAGGGAGGAGGAGAGTGCTCTCCACTGAACCACAACTGCTGAACTTGAGAACCAAATGTTTTGAAAAATATGTACCAAGTATTTTGTGATAAATTGTGATGTAAAATAATGCAAAGTGGTTAATCACAATTATTACTGCTACAACTTTTAATTTTGTTTACCTATCAGATGTAAAGCAGTCGCCAAAGTCTGGCTCTGACTGACTAACTGACATATATATATATATATATATATATATACATATGTGTGTGTGTATATATATGTGTATATGTTCAAGTTCAAGTTATTTATTTATATAGTGCTTTTTACAACAGTACATTGTCACAAAGCAGCTTTACAGAATGAAAAGCCTTTAAACCCCCAAAGAGCAAGCCGAAGTGACAGTGGCAAGAAAAAACTCCCTGTTATGTTGTTATTCAAGGAAGAAACCTTGGGAGGACCAAGACTCAGTGGGGGACTCATCCTCCTTGAGTGGCCAGGCAGCATCAACAATGTAGGACCACTATGTACAGATATTAAACAAATGGAAAAACTAACAACTGGAAAACTATATGTGAGTCCTTTAAGGGTGTCCTGCAGGACCGCCAGTCCAATTGATATTCAGATTCCATCCAGTATTCGTCAGCAGAGCCATGGATGAAGAACTCCAGGAAGCCGGGGGACACCTCAAAAGAAACAGACAAGGAAGGCAGTTAGAGCTAATAATAAAGCACGGCATTTAATTAATAAGTAATTTATTGAGTGCAGTATCATCACTGACTAGAGCAGCATAACTAAAAGAGGCAGAAACTGCAGACTCTACATAGTTGAGATGGCTCCTCAGAACAGCATCATTTCAGTGCCACACCCCCCCATTAATGATGAGGTGGGTGAAGAGGTGAAACGTCAGCATACACTGATCACAGATTAACACCCCAACACAGCCAAGCCTGAGATCTACATCTACAGGGGATTAATTAAACGCAAGATTAAATAAATGTTTTTAATTTATTTTTAAAGATTAATAGTGATTCAGAATCACGAACAGTAACTGGAAGGCTATTCCAAAGTTGAGGAGCCTTGTGGGAGAACGCTCTTCCACCAGCAGTAATTTTATTTATTCTAGGAGCTAAGAGTAAACCAGCACCTTGAGATCGGAGCTCACGTGTTGGCTTGTATGATTGAGTCAGCTCACTCAGATACTGTGGAGCTTGATTATGTAGAATTTTATATGTTATCAATAAAATTTTGTACTCAATAAGAAACTTAACTGGTAGCCAGTGCAAGTTTGATAACACAGGACTGATATGATCAAACTTTCGTGTTTTAGTTAAAACTCTAGCTGCAGCATTCTGCACAAGTTGTAATTTATTTAATGATTTATTAGAACATCCTGTCAGAAGTGAATTACAATAATCTAACCTTGATGTAATAAAAGCATGAATTAGTTTTTCTGCATCTTGGAGGGAGAGGATATTTCGCAGCTTCGAAATGTTACGAAAGTGAAAAATTCTAGTAATATTGATAATGTGCTTTGTAAAGGAGAGATCTGAATCAATAATGACACCGAGATTATTTACAGATGAACTGGGTCTAATTAAAGAGTCATCAAGGTTTAACATAGTGTTAGAAGCTTTGTTAATTTTGTCCTTGGGTCCAACTATCAGAAACTCTGTTTTATCAGAATTTAGCAGTAGGAAGTTTTTTGACATCCATATTTTAATATCTTGGATGCAGTCCTCGAGCTTACTGACTGAACGACCATCATTAGGGTTAGCTGAAACTTATAATTGTGTATCATCTGCATATGAGTGGAAACTGATTCCATGTTTACGAATAATTGATCCCAATGGAAGCATATATAATGCAATATATATGTATGTGTGTATATGTATATGTGTGTATATATATATTCATTCATTCATTATCTCCTGCTTTATCCTCTATTAGGGTCGTGGAAACTCCACCCAGATGGGGATTTGAGCTGGGAATCCCTAGCGCTGAGAGGCGAACGTGCTAACCACTAAGCCACCGTGCCGCCTTGTCAATCACATAATTAAAAAAAATAAATAAAGAGTGTTTGAACTGAAAAATCGTTTCTGAATCGAAAATCGATTCTGAATCGAATCGTGACCTCAAAAATAGGAATCGAATCGTCAGACACTGCGAGATTTGCACTCCTAATTTCGAACATCAAGTTGTAATAAATATATGTAAGGTATATATGCCTGGTACAGCAAATTCCCAAAATATAAAGAATTTTACGCTGTAACAACGATTTCAAGGCGGCACGGTGGCTTAGTGGTTAGCACGTTCGCCTCTCAGCACTAGGGATTCCCGGTTCGAATCCCCATCTGGGTGGAGTTTCCATGTTCTCCCCGTGTCCGCGTGGGTTTCCTCCGGGTTCTCCGGTTTCCTCCCACAGTCCAAAAACATGGATCAAGTTAATTGAGTTCTCTAAATTGCCCCATATAGAGTGTTTGAGTGTGTGAGTGTGTACCCAGCGATGGATTGGCGCCCTGTCCTGGATGTATCTGCCCAGCGCCCAAAACGTTCTCCCCTGGATGGGCAGACCTAATAGAGACCCTAATAGAGGATAAAGCGGGAGATAATGAATGAATGAATGAACAACGATTTCATAAAGTAAAATGATATTACATTTTGCTGAACATTTAGATTAATAGGAAGCGGAACAATCGAAAGTGGACAAGTGCTGGGGGAAGAGGATTAGTTGCGGACTGACAGCGAGTTACCTGATTGGTTAGAATGGCTGCGAGCGGTACTACGTTTGGGTCATGTGTTTAGAGATAAAGATGTCGGAAACAGTCTGTTCAGGTGAGTTCTCTGAATGTTTCTTACATTTTAACATCATACAAACTTAGAAACAGAAATCCTGTTAACACCATACAAACATATAAACACTAATCTTACAGCAACGGGAGACACGATGTGTATTTTTTAAAATAGTGTTAGAACAGAAAACACTTAAACGTTAGTGAGGTCGCTATGTTTGCGCTTAGAACGAGCGTTTAAAGCATTATATCGTTACGTTGTTCAATTAGTGACTGAAAATCCACTAAAACAGGAATTTGCCATTTACTGGCGGATCACCTAATATTTAAAAGCATCGACCACAATCCGGACAACTTCGTTTACATTAAATAAACATTTCGGTCCAGCTTAATACGCTTTTCCGTTCACAGCGTTCTAGTGAAAAACTAATTAAAGTTTAATATAAAGCCTAAATGTTATAATCATTAGGGGAAATTTTTCATTAAGTGATGGTACACTTGTACATTTATAGCATTTAACAAACATCTGTTTTAAAACGAATGATCATCCTGATCCTGATTATTCTATAAGTTAAAAGACTGAGTATGTAAAGAAGGACTATAGTCTGTAAAACCACAAATATGGGGTGAGTGGAACTGATTGAGTATAATTATCATTGTATAATTATATACGTATATTACAATTATGATAAATTGTAATGGTGGCACGGTGGCTTAGAGGTTAGCACATTCGCCTCTCAGCGCAAGGGATTCCCGGTTCGAATCCCCATTTGAGTGGAGATTCCATGTTCTCCCCGTGTCCGCGTGGGTTTCCTCCCACAGTCCAAAAACATGGATTCAAGTCAATTGAATTCTCCAAATTATACACCCATATATCTATATCTATATTTATATCTATATATCTCCCATATATCTATATATCTCCCATATAGAGTGTGTATGTGTGCATGTCTGTGAGTGAGTGTGTGCCCAGTGATAGATTGGCGCCCTGTCCTGGGTGTATCTGCCCAGCGCCTGAAACGTTCTCCTTCCTGGATGGGCATGGGGAACCCCCATGCGACCCCAATATAGTATAAAGCGGAAGATAATGGATGGGTGTAATTAGTGTAATAATGTTGTTTGTGGAACTATACTTTTGTATTGTGATGCCTTTTATCCTCCCGATGGAATTAAGATGGCCTACAGGACAATTTCTGGATCTGCCCCTTCTTACCTTCACTCTATATTTACGAAATACACTCCGACTCGTTCAATCCGCTCTAGTGAGGAAGATTTCCTGGTGATTCAACTTCCGAGTGGTGGTATTGTTTATCACTGCTAAATGGTGAAATGATCTTTCCAATACTGATCGTAATGCAGAGCCTGATGTTTTTTAAAGAAACATCTGAAGTATTCAAGTATTTTATTTGTCTTCCAACAATATAAAGGGGTGTACAGTATACAGTGGAATTAAACAACTTTCTCCAGGAACTAGGTGCTACACAGAACAGCAACATAAATTGAATTTTATTTGATCATTTAACTGAGCATTTTATCCAAAGCGACTTACAAGTATCGGAACACAGGGTTGATACAGCCCCTTGATCATCGACCCACATTGGTAACTTCAGTGGAACTGGGATTTGAACCCACAATCTTTAGATTGATAGCACAACACCCTAACCACTGAGTGCACATATGCAAATAGCTGGTGCAAAACAAGAATTATAATAAATACAAGACCATATACAGCAAATAGACATTCAAAAATTGGGAGGGAGCAGTGCAGACAATAGACAGGGCAATAAACAGTAAATATTAAGTAAATGGGATGCAGGTGGCCCCCCTAATAGTGTGAGCTGCAAGGTGCAAGATATGTTTATGGTTAAAAATGTTAAAAAGTTTTTAGCAGCAGTTGTTTATAAATGTAAAAAAAAGTTAGCAGCAATTTGTCCATCTTTGGTATACAGAAGTATGTGTGTGAGTTTTAGTCCAGTTTTACATGAGTGCAATTAGAAATATCTCCTCCACAAGGGCTTGCTGTGAAAAAAAGAATCCAGATTGGATAATGATCAGGTTTGAATATACTACAGTCTAGCTGGTTTTTCCTTAACTACTAACTTGTGGTGTTCCATCCATCCATCCATCCTTCCATTTTATCCTCTACTAGGGTCACAGGGGGAGGTTCCCCATGCCCGTCCAGGGGAGAAGTTTCGGGCGCTGGGCAGATAGGGCACCAATCTGTCGCTGGGCACACACTCACACAGACACACACACTCTCTATATGGGGCAATTTTTGGACTGTGGGAGGAAACCGGAGAAAACCCACGCGGACACAGGGGGAGAACATGGAAACTCCACTCAGATTGGGAATCGAACCGGGAATACCTAGTGCTGAGAGGCGAACGTGCTAACCACTAAGCCCGTGGTGTTCTCTTATTTTTAATAAATGACTAAATGTAAATTTAATGCTGAAATATTTGCCACATCACTCAATTCCATTTGTATTTTCTACTAGACCTCATGTGATGGCTCCACCGTGCAAGCGTGCTCCCCGCAGGGAGGAGTTCACTGTCGAGCTTATTTGCGAATGGGGTTCATGTCAGGAGGTGTTTGATGGAATGCAAGCATTTTGTCAGCATGTAGAAGGTCATTACCACGCGATGAATACGGCCAATGATGACCCAGACGTGCCAGGTACCACATCTATGCTCGGTTTATTTCAGTTTTTTACCCAAGATCACGATGCCAGTATACGTTTTAAATGCTACTATTATGTGAGTCTCATTATATTGACTTTGTTTCTTTTTGCTAATGTATAATTACTGTAATGCAAATTCCTTAACAAAGCATTTTTTAATTGTTCCCCTCCTTATTAATATACATAAATATTCAGCAAAATGTAACATCTTACTTCATGAAACTTGTTAAAGGGAATTTTCTGCACTATATATATATACAGTGGAGGAAATAAGTATTTGATCCCCCACTGACTTTAAAAGTTTTAATACAAAAAAACAAATGAAACGTCTCATAATTTTATGCCAGTTTTATTTTAACAGTACCACATAGAATATCAAAAGAAAAATGGAGAAAATGACATGAAATGAGAAATATAAAATAATTTGCACTTTATTGAGGGAAATAATTATTTGATCCCCTAGTAAAACCATGACTAATGTTGGCTCCCACAGACCACTGACACACCCTAATCACAGTGAAGTCATTACCTGAATGAGAGACACCTGTCCCAAATTATCACCTGTATAAAAGTCCACCTGGCAACAGTCTCAGTGACACTCCAACATCTCCACGAAGGGCAAGAGTAAAGAGCCGTCTAAAGATGTCAGGGACAAAATTGTTGACCTACACAAGGCTGGAATGGGCTACAAAGTCATAAGTAAAAACCTGGATGAGAAGGTGACAACTGTTGGTGCAATTATTTGGAAGTGAAAGAAGTACAACATTACTGTCAATCGACCCAGGCCTGGAGCTCCATGCAAGATATCACCTCGTGGAGTTTCATTGATCATGGGAAAGGTTAAAAATCAGCCAAGAACTACACGGGAGGAGCTGAGTAATGATCTCAAGGCGACTGGGACCACAGTCTCCAAAAAAAACATTGGTAATACACTGAGACCTAATGGTTTAAAATCATGCAGTGCACGACAGGTTCCTCTGCTCAAGGAGGCTCACGTCCAGACCCGCCTAAAGTTTGCCAATGAACATATTAATGACTCCGAGAGAGACTGGGAGAAGGTGCTGTGGTCAGATGAGACCAAAATTGAGCTCTTTGGCCTTAACTCAACTCGACGTGTTTGGAGGAAGAAAAATACAGAATATGACCCTAAGAATACCATCCCCACCGTCAAGCATGGTGGTGGAAATATTATGTTTTGGGGGTGTTTTTCTTCTAAGGGCACAGGCCAACTTCACCGCATTGACGGGAAGATGAACGGGACCATGTATCGCAAAATCCTGGGTGTCAACCTCCTTGCCTCTGCCAGGGGACTGAAAATGGGTCGTGGATGGGTCTTTCAGCACGACAACGACCCAAAACATACAGCCAAGGAAACAAAGGACTGGCTCCATAAGAAGCATATCAAGGTCATGGAATGGCCTAGCCAGTCTCCTGACCTCAATCCCATCGAAAATCTATGGAGAGAGCTGAAGTTTCACGTTTCCAAATGCATGCTTATAAACCTTAAGGATTTGGAGGTGATTTGCAGAGAGGAGTGGGCCAAAATTACTCCTGAAGTGTGTGCAAACCTTATAAAAAACTATAAGAAACGTCTGACTGCTATGCTTGCCAACAAGGGTTTTGCCACCAAGTATTAAATGATGTTTTACTAGGGGATCAAATACTTATTTCCCTCAATGAAATGCAAGTTATTTTTTACTTCTCATTTCCTGTAATTTTCTCCATTTTTCTTTTAATATTCTGTGTGTCACTGTTAAAATAAAGCTGGCATAAAATTATGAGACGTTTCATTTGTTTTTTTGTATTAAAACTTTTAAAGTCAGTGGGGGATCAAATACTTATTTCCTCCACTGTGTATATATATATATATACACACCATACATATATTTAGTCAAGTTTAAAGTATCGCAACTTGATGTTCGAAATTATAGTGCAGGGTCAGACACTGTAGCCCCCCCTCCCCCCATGCTATTCAATCAACATACTATTCAGTCAACATGCTATTACACTAATGACTTTGGGGTTTAATTGCCAATGTGGGTTCTTGAACAGTCTTGCTCAGAACACACATTGTCAACTTGTTTGAAATTAAACATAAAGCCTATTAGGGTAATATTCTTAAAGTGAATTTAATAGTTAACTTTAAATGTAAAAAGGCATCCCGTCAATACTCACATGATTCACCACTTACAAAGTTAACTGTCATTGTAGTCTTTCGGTTATCTTAGTTTCTGGATCATGACACATGTATATTGATTTTGTCAATGCAATAGCCAGTCGACACAATAAGAAACTAAACTGGGTACAATCTGCGTTTGTCCAGTCCAATGCTGTGGATTACGGCATAACTGCCCCAAACCATGGCTTCATATGACTTGGCACCTTTCCGCTGCCAGGCATCTACACTGCTTTATTTTTCTTAGAAGATAGTGCTGCACGACTTTGGAAAACTAGTACGTGACTGTACAGTTTAGTCTCCAACTTCATCTTTTCTTAAAAGTTTTTAGCATGAGAAAATTTTCAGAACTGAAAAGTAATTGTAAACATGTACTCATAAACGTCAGGGTCAAGACTTGTTCAAACTGCATAACTGTCTTTAATTTTATTTTAAAAATGTGTTCAACTGCAAGTGTGTTGAGTTATTTGCTTGCTCTGCAAGAAAAGCAAAAATAAAGTGTAGCTTATTGAGGGTGATAAAGCAAATGCACTTAGTCCAAAGGGCTGACTCAACATGTCATTAATGATGATTAGATGCATCGTACAACCCATCCAGCCAAACACATAGAATGATAAAGAAGCACTTGTGCCTCACTACAAGCATTTCAATGTACTTCCGTCACTGATGTTTGCTGAACGTGAACATATCATTTAGCTTGAGGTCTGTTCTGTCATATTCAGTTGTAGGAGCGCTTGCCTACAGCTTTTTTTTAAACCTTATTGCAAATAAAGCAAGAAGGAGGTCTGTCAGTGAGCCCTTTAATATGCAGGCCCTGTTTGCTGTCAATAATGAAATTTACAGGATAATCTAATAGCAAAATGTGGAGAAATTTGCGTTTCTTCACATTATTTTGTGAACCGCACACTGATAATGTCATGCAAAATCATTAATATTTTGTGCATTAAGTTCTAAACATGAGTAACTGATTTTACAGAGGATGTGCACAGCTGCTTATGGCGAGACTGTGGATTTTGTTCGGTGGAGTTTGATGGAGAGCTGCTGAGACACATTCTTTTTCACTGCTACCACACCAAGCTGAAACAGTGGGGCTCTGCCATGCTCAAGGCTCAGCGAGACATGGGCGAGTGTTCAGTGGGTCTCCAGAACCACAACATTGTACCGGAGGTCCAGGAGTGCTTTCTCTGTCTGTGGGAGCACTGTGAGGTATGTAAGTTGCCATGAATGCCACAGTCTGTACTAAATTAGCAAGAAATTGTCAGTGTGTGGTCAGGCCACGTTATAAATGTCACATTTCTCTTTAATAAATATACTGTAATCAGTTTTTATTAAGCACTTCATGTCCTCATCAGAAATCATGCTGAAAATGTGAGCCCTTAATACAGTGATTCTCAATTATTTTCTGTTAAGCCCCCCTAGGAAGAAGCAAAAATTTTGCGGCCCCCCCCCCCACACACACGCACACTCGCCCCCCCCATACATGACAAAATGGGATGAAAAAGTATTTTTACACGCCCACTGTAGTATGATTTGTCTATAAATTTGTACACCTCTTTTATAACAATGTATCCTTATTAACAATAAAGAAAACAAAAAAGAAAGAAATATAGATCAACTTAGAACAAAGAATCATTTTATTAACTTTGAATGAAAATGAATGTAATCCTTATTTAAACTAGAAACATTTTTGAACTGACTGGCATTTTATACTGAAAAATTAAATGAAATAAAAGCAATAAATAATAATAAATTCAAATTCATCAGCAACATTAATTCAGGAGCACAATGTATTAACACTTTAACCTACAAAACAAAAATGAATACAACAATTTGTGCTGTTTTTTTTTTTTTTTTTTTTTTTTTTTTTTTTTTTTTTTAATCAAAATGAGTAAGTTAGAACTAATGGCTACAATGCGCCTGTTTTGCAGCGCACAGCTTTTCTGAAGTAGCTTTCATAAAGCGGGATGATTGCTGGCTCTACGCGTCACGTTTTCGATTAAAAAAATCAAGCAGCTTTTCAGCGGGACTGGGGTGTAATGTCTTTAAGTGACGCCTTCATTTATTTGGCTTTACGCTGTCCGCTGCCAACATTTAAAGACACACCGGTCTTTCTTCGTCTCTCACCTTCGCTACAGTGAAGCCAAGCGCTACATACACTTCGTCATATTTCCTCGTTTTAGCTTTTGGTTGACTTTTGTTGGTCTCATTATCTTTGTCTCCGCCTTTCTCTCCGCCATCCCTGTTAAATATTTCTCCTTGTTGTCTCTTGAGGGTTTGTTGATATCTGAGGGTCTGTGATATCTTGTCATGCGTCCCCCCAGGCACCCCACTATTTGAGAAGCACTGCCTTAATGGAAGAGAATATATTCTTAGACAGTAAACTTATTTTAATCAGACATTTCACTGCCAGGGGCGGCACGGTGGCTTAGTGGTTAGCATGTTTGCCTCTTAGCACTGGAGTTTCCATGTTCTCCCTGTGTCCGCATGGGTTTCCTCCCACAGTCCGAAAACATGGATTCAAGGTGAATGGGATGCTATAAATTTCCCCATATAGTGTGTATCTGTGTGAGTAAATGTGCCCAGCGATAGATTGGCTGCCTGTCCTGGGTGTATCTGCCCATCACCCAAAACATTCTCCCCTGTATGGGTATGGGGAACCCCACTGTGACCCTAGTAGATGATAAAGTGGAAGATAATGAATGAATGAAAAATGAATTTCACTACCACTGTCTCTTATTTGGGGCGGCACGGTAGCTTAGTGGTTAGCACGTTCGCCTCTCAGCTCTAGGGATTCCCGGTTCAAATCCCCATCTGGGTGGAGTTTCCATGTTCTCCCCGTGTCTGCGTGGGTTTCCTCCGGGTTCTCCGGTTTCCTCCCACAGTCCAAAAACATGGATCAAGTCAATCGAATTCTCAAAAAATTGCTCCATATAGAGTGTGTCTGTGTGAGTGAGTGTGTGCCCAGCGATGGATTGGCGCCCTGTCCTGGGTCTATCTGCCAAGCGCCCGATACGTTCTCCCTGGATGGGCATGGGGAACCCCACCGCGACCCTAATAGAGGATAAAGTGGGAGATAATGAATGAATGAATGTCTCTTATTTGTCTTCATAAAACATTGACCTTTTTTTATCTCTCCCCACTCCACAAAATTTTGCATACATACTTATGCCGCCTAACAGATGTTATTAATTTAAAATGTATATGTAAATGTGAAAGTATTAATTAATTTTTTATAAGGAAAAATATTCACTATTCAGTGGTTAATTTAAGTGATCGGCATTTGTATTAAAATTGATAATTACCAGAATTTTTAAATAACATTTCCTGAGAACATATGAAAAGAAGGTCTTTTTAAAAAAAAATAATTCACTTTCACGCTGTTCTTGAAGGCCTAACTGCAATACTTGTGCAAAGGCTAAAACATTAAAGACACCAGAAAACAGAATTGTGTAACATTAGTACCATGACACTTATTAAAATAGAGCTCATTTTATGCACAAAATTAGCACTTAAGGATCATTTTAATGACAATCATAATGTTAGCGTATGGTGGCATAGCCGTTAGCACGTCAGCCTCTCTGCGCTGGGGTTCCAAGTTTGAATCCCAAACTAGGTAGAGTTTCCATGTTCTCCTCGTATCCACATGGGTTTTCCTCTTTTTTTTCCCTCCTGTTCTCTTTCACAGTCCAAAAACTTGGATTGCTCCTATCTGAATAGTGACCCATAAGCCTAGTCTCTATTATAGGATTAATCGGAGGATAATGAGATGACATATTAACCTGTCTAATTACAGTATGTAATTGCAAAAGACTACAAGTTCTTTCAGTAATAATGTGCGTTTATGATCGTCTACTTACTATCTGCACCCATATTTTTATGATCAGTGCTCTGCAAACATTTAGTTCATGATTTAGTTTTCATTTCTAACTAGTTAATTTTGTAATCTGAGCATTTTATATATTCATAACCACTTAATATAATCTGTTCATCAAAAGGTGATCTCAGTAATCCTAGTACTAATGTAGCTGTTCCCAAAAAATCATTCTTTCATTCATTCATTATCTTCCGCTTTATCCTATATTAGGGTTGCGGGTGGGGGGGTTCCCCATGCCCATCCAGGGTAGAACGTTTCTGGCGCTGGGCAGATACACCCAGGACAGGGCGCCAATCTATCGCTGGGCACACACTCACACACACAGACATGCACACAGACACACTCTATGGGGCAATTTGGGGAACTCGATCCATGTTTTTGGACTGTGGGAGGAAACCGGAGAACCCGGAGGAAATCCACGCGGACATGTGGAGAACATGGAAACTCCACCCAGGTTGGGATTCGAACCGGGAATCCCTAGTGCTGAGAGGAGAACATGCTAACCACTAAGCCACCGTGCCTGTCCAAAAAATCATATTATATAAAATTTGAATTAGTGACTGAAATATAAGGACAAAGTAAAAGTATACAAACTGTAAATATGTACCATATCCTGCCATAGGATAGCATACAAATGCTAAATATGGCATTAAAACATAAATAAATAAAAATACATACATAAAATTTAAGTTATGTAAAAAGTTTAATTTCATTTTACTACATGGAATCATTAATTATTATTAACATACATGCTAGATCTCAGAGCAGGATGGGCACCAAGTGATCTGGTCAGAACTAAATGACTATGTGTCTTGTTCATTCTGAGGTAACCAATGGGTTTCTGTCTTTGGAAATCAACAATATTAAATCAATTATTCATTTATTCCTTTCTTATATTGTGCTTAAGCCTGTATAAGGGTCGTAGAGGGTGCTAAAAGGTGAGCATGCTGACCACTACGCCATTGTGCCACACAAGGCAAAATATATGGAATGGAATTTTTTTTAATGCCCATGTTGGTCACCTGACCCCAGCTCAACAAAGCATGTTTTTTAATTACCAAAAACAAAACTGAAGTTGGCGAGACCCACAAACAAACAGCAACTGACGGAGTTCCTGATGAAGCATTTTTGAGGTTTAAAATGTATTTCCACACTTTATAATTTTAGAATGATAAAATCTTAAAGATGTAATATATATTTTTAAATGAGTCTTAAAGTTTCCAATAACTTAATTTAATATCAATGAATGTTATTTAAAACAGTGAAAGAAATGATTTTGTTAAATCCATTGGCTAAAATTTAAACCTACAAACATGCATGTACTAAATTTTTTAACCATGTACCTGTGGACCATGTTGCATATACAGTGGTGTGAAAAAGTGTTTGCCCCCTTCCTCATTTCCTGTTTTTTTTTGCATGTTTGTCACACTTAAGTGTTTCAGAACATCATACCAATTTAAACAATAGTCAAGGACAACACAAGTAAACACAAAATACAATTTGTAAATGAAGGTGTTTATTATTAAAGGAGAAAAAAAATCCAAACCATCATGGCCCTGTGTGAAAAAGTGATTGCCCCCCTAAACCTAATAACTGGTTGGGCCACCCTTAGCAGCAACAATGGCAACCAAGCATTTGCGATAACTTGCAATGAGCCTTTTACAGCGTTCTGGAGGAATTTTGGCCCACTCATCTTTGCAGAATTGTTCTAATTCAGTTACATTAGAGGGTTTTCGAGCATGAACAGCCTTTTTAAGGTCATTCCACAACATCTCAATAGGATTCAGGTCAGGATTTTGGCTAGGCCACTCCAAAGTCTACATTTTGTTTTTCTTAAGCTATTTAGAGGTGGACATGCTGGTGTGTTTTGGATCATTGTCTTGCTGCAGAACCCAAGTTCGTTTCAGCTTGAGTTTACGAACAGATGGTCGGACATTCTCCTTCAGGATCTTTTGGTAGACAGCAGAATTCATAGTTCCATTTATCACAGCAAGTCTTCCAGATCCTGATGCAGCAAAACAGCCCCAGATCATCAGACTACCACCACCATATTTTACTGTTGGTATAATGTTCTTTTTCTGAAATGCAGTGTTCCTTTTACGCTGGGACACACACCTTCCAAAGAGTTCAACTTTTGTCTCATCGGTCTACAGAATGTTTTCCCAAAAGTGTTGGGGATCATCAAGATGTGTTTTGGAAAATTTGAGACGAGCTTTATTGTTCTTTTTGCTCAGCAGTGGTTTTCTTCTTGGAGCTCTGCCATGCAGGCCATTTTTGCCCAGTCTCTTTCTGATGGTGGAGGCATGAACGCTGACCTTAACTGAGGCAAGTAAGGCCTGCAGTTCTTTGGACGTTGTTGTGGGGTCTTTTGTGACCTCTTGGATGAGTCGTCGCTGCGCTCTTGGGGTAATTTTGGGCGGCTGGCCACTCCTGGGAAGGTTCACCACTGTTCCATGTCTTTGCCATTTGTGGACAATGGCTCTCACGGTGGTTCACTGGTTTCCCAAAGCTTTGGAAATGGCTTTATAACCCTTTCCAGACTGACAGATCTCAATTACCTTTTTTCTTAATTGTTCCTGAATTTCTTTGGATCTCGGCATGATGTGTAGCTTTTAAGGATCTTTTGGTGGACTTTACTGTGTCAGGCAGCTCCTATTTAAGTGATGTCTTGATTGAGAACAGGTGTGCCAATAAGCAGGCCTGGGTGTGGCTAGAGAAATTTAACTCGGGTGTTAAAAACCACAGTTATAGTATGTTTTAACGAGGGGGCAATCACTTTTTCACACAGGGCCATGATGGTTTGGATTTTTTTTCTCCTTTAATAATAAACACCTTCATTTACAAATCGCATTTTGTGTTTACTTGTGTTGTCCTTGACTATTGTTTAAATTGGTCTGATGTTCTGAAACACTTAAGTGTGACAAACATGCAAAAAAACAGGAAATGAGGAAGGGGGCAAACACTTTTTCACACCACTGTATCTGTGATATACATGTCTTGTTTTGTTTTGTTTGTTTAAACAGATGAAAATGGATAATCCAGAGTGGTTCTACAGACATGTGGACATGCATGCACATTGCCTTGAGTTCAATGAAGACAGCATTTTGTTCTGTGGCTGGAAAGGTACATGTTCATTACTCACGTTGTATATGTTCTCTCTTTATGCCTCCATATGGCATCAGTTCATATGAACTGTTCTCAAACTTTTGGCAGTTTATTAAGATGTATATTACTGTTGTATCATTTATCTGACACATAGAATAAGGTGGTTACTGTTTCTTAAAGCACAAAATTCTAGGGTTTGATTCTCAGGTGGAGCAGACAAAGATCCTTTCTATGTGGATTCCGCATGTCATGCTATAGTTTACTCACACAATTAAAAGGCTATAGTTTTCTCACACAATTAGTGGCTGAACTGAAGCTGGTAAACTGCATGTGTTTAGGCATATATCTGCCACCCTTTGTGACTTTATCATAAAGCTCTTCCTAATAGGAAAATAACCAGTTTGCAGTCAAGTCATTAAATTCTCTTTTAAATAAATAAATATTTAAAGTTGAGTTGGATAGGGCCAAAGTGTCAGTGTTTAGCATGCCCACCTCTCAGCGCTGGGGATCTGGGTTCAAATCCTAAACTGGGTGGAGTTTCTATGTTCTCCACTTGTCTGCATAGTTTTTTTTTTTTTTTTTGCAATCCTCCAAAATCACACCTTGCAAAATGCATTTTGTAACTCTCTTAATTTTTCATGGGTGTGTTCTGGGTGTAGCGTGTAATAAACCAATCAGCGTATAACTTGCCATTCCCTTTAAGAGTCTTTAAGAGCATTATTACTTTGTGGATTTCTATTTCAGTGGTGTAGCTACCTGAGCTCAATGCGCTGGTCCATGAGGTTCTCCATTTTAGTGTGAATGAATACAGTGAAATTTAATAGCGTGCAGGTCTATTCAGCGTTCAGTGGCATTGAACACGCACCTGTGTTGATGATTCACCGGCAAGATAGTAATGAACGTCTGTTTATGTCTCTGGGTTGTTTTCAGTCAGTGGTGCACCTGTGTTTTCTGTCGTGAGGATAGTAATACACCAGAAATGACCACACTTATAGGGGTGGATATATTAATAAGCAGCGTTGATGAATGTTTCAGGTGGAAGGTGTGAAAATAGATTGTTGGTGGGGTGTAAGATATTCATGAGCATCTCTACATGCCTTGTAAAAAGTGTAAGATAGAGCCTACAGAATTCATCATCTAAAGTATAATGAATTCCAATTATTTAAATAATACCCCTTTTGAAATTAATGTAAAAACTTATAATAAAGAACCTTTGAATATTTATTCAGATTGTGAAGCATCTTTTAATGGCCGGTTTAAGTTACGTGAGCACATGCGAAGTCACACGCAGGAGAAGCTGGTGGCCTGTCCAACCTGTGGTGGCATGTTTGCAAACAACACCAAATTCTTTGATCATATTAGAAGACAGACAGCTATAGAGGGTAAGAAGCATGCTATTCATAATATTGTTTTCCATATACTAATAATTGTAAGATTAGAAAAGTGTTTTGGTTGTGTTCTTATAGAGTCATGCTTGTTCTGTCATTAAAAAGTTGCCTGCACAAACATTTTAATCTCAATTCATGGTTTCTGGGCAGGTCAAAGGTTCCAGTGCTCTCACTGCTCAAAGCGCTTTGCTACTGAGAGGCTATTGAGAGATCACATGAGGAATCATGGTAAGCCCTTAAACTGAACCAAACCAGCAGTGTTTGTGGTTATGCAGGTTCTTAAAACAGATTTTTAAGGCAAATATTTGCAAATATTAAAAATGGATAGAAAAAAAAGCGTGTGCTCGCATGAACTCAAAAAAAGCAGTTTATTGCTTACTGCTTGTGTAATATCTAACAAATTTTGTGTAATTGTAATATGTACAACAAATATGCATTAGCTTATTTTTTCTATTACCATAGTTCTAATAAGGGGTGGCTTTTCAAGTATATTTGAATTAACTATCAAAATGATATATCCATTATTTAATATCCATTAATTGTTTTGACTACAATCTGTAGCAGTAATTAGTCACTTAAGTGCCTTTAGTATTTAAAAATACAGTTGTAAGTAGGCATTGTGTCAAAAATACTGACAATGTTTATTTATAAAGGAATAGATTCCAAATAGAATTTGGATTTTTTTTTTAATTTATTGATTAGGCCATTGTTGTGCTTTGTAAGTAACATTAGAAATATTAGAAATGCTAACCCCAGTTACAAAAAAAGGCATCTAAATTGCATAAGAACATTTTAAAAACAATGTCTTTCAGCAGGATTACTAATAATTTTGTTCCCTTACCATTTACAATTCACATATAAGCACACAATAATAAAAAACATAGTTTTAATCATAAATAAGTTTACTCAAAACAGAATCGTTAAGAAACCATTTTCCGTGAGTCTAGTCTGGATTTTATAGTGAACGCCGCTTGCTGAATAACAGGATTCCAAGTTCTCTAACAACCAAACACTGCCATCTATTGGCCATGTTACAGACAACAATTTATAAAAAACTGTCACATGTTTAGTGCTCATCTGGAATTTTATGATTTAAAATAATTTGTTTATCGCGCATTGATATGAATGCGAAGCGCTCAGAGGTTGATGCAGCTGACTGCTGCATCAAGAAATGCAACTTCTAACTTTAAACTCTAACCTGTCTGAAACAGTACATCTTCTTTTAATTTCTCACTTTTATATAAACTTTTGTGTGTTGCTGATTAGTCATTTTTCTCTGCACAGTGAACCATTATAAGTGTCCACTGTGTGACATGACGTGTCCTTCACCATCTTCATTAAGGAACCACATTAAATTCCGTCACAGCAATGAAAAACCCTACAGCTGTGATTATTGCGAGTACAGGTAATATTTTTTATGGTACATTTGTTTGAGACTATGTGTTTCTTTTATTTTTTTCGGTGATGCATGTATTTCTGTATTGATTTCAGCTGTAAAAACCTAATAGACTTGAGGAAGCACCTGGAAACACACAGCAGTGAGCCAGCATATCACTGCGATTTTGCTGACTGTCACTACTCCACCCGCTCATTTCCCTCACTCAAAAACCATTACAAACGTGTGCATGAGGTGAGTCAGCATGATTGTGCATGTGAAAGCAAACTCACAGAAGACAGATTAGCGGAGATAAGGGCAGCATGCATATATTTGGAATAACGGCACACGCTCTGCGTTTTTCTAATTATGATTGTTCTCAATGTTCCGTTAATTCATTAACATCAATTAGTAAGATTGAATTTGTTAATCTAAATATTTATTTGTCCCTTAACACATATTACCCCTCTACTGACAGGAATTATAAGTACCTTTAAACATCTTTTTAATGCAGCACACCATATTAAATTTACTTTGAATAATTAATCACATTCAATTCTACTAGAAGGTTTTTGGGAGATTAACCTTAATTAAACACAGGAAGACAATGGGAGAATCACTGACAACCATGACTGAGCCAAAGCAAAGTACCCTACAAAAGTAGAGCAACACATGGTTTGGGTGGTGGATGCAGTATAATAGAAGGTGTAGCCATTTATTGTCAAATTTTTAACAAACCCTTATTTTTAGTGACTTATATCATGTTTGTTGCTGTTTAGGGAGATGACACCCCTCGCTATAAGTGCCATGTTTGTGAGCAGTGCTTCACCAGGGGAAACACTCTCACTGCACATTTACGCAAGAAACATCAGTTCAAATGGCCCTCAGGACATCCTAGATTCCGGTACTAATACATTTATTGCGCGTGTGTGTGTGTGTGTGTGTGTGTGTGTGTGTGTGTGTGTGTGTGTGTGTGTGTGTGTGTGTGTTTTGCCTTGTCAACACTTGTCAAGGACAACACAAGTAAACACAAAATGCAATTTGTAAATGAAAGTGTTTATCATTAAAGGAGAAAAAAAAAATCCAAACCATCATGGCCCTGTGTGAAAAAGTGATTGCCCCCCTAAACCTAATAACTGGTTGGGCCACCCTTAGCAGCAACAATGGCAAACAAGCATTTGCGATAACTTGCAATGAGTCTTTTACAGCGTTCTGGAGGAATTTTGGCCCACTCATCTTTGCAGAATTGTTCTAATTCAGTTACATTAGAGGGTTTTCGAGCATGAACAGCCTTTTTAAGGTCATACCCCAACATCTCAATAGGATTCAGGTCAGGACTTTGGCTAGGCCACTCCAAAGTCTTCATTTTGTTTTTCTTCAGCCATTCAGTGGTGGACTTGCTGGTGTGTTTAGGATCATTGTCCTGCTGCAGAACCCAAGTTCGTTTCAGCTTGAGTTCACGAACAGATGGTCGGACATTCTCCTTCAGGATCTTTTGGAAGACAGCAGAATTCATAGTTCCATTTATCACAGCAAGTCCTCCAGGTCCTGCCGCAGCAAAACAGCCCCAGACCATCACACTACCACCACCATATTTTACTGTTGGTATAATGTTCTTTTTCTGAAATGCAGTGTTTCTTTTACGCCAGATGTAATGGGACACACACCTTCCAAAGAGTTCCACTTTTGTCTCATCGGTCCACAGAATGTTTTCCCAAAAGTGTTGGGGATCATCAAGATGTGTTTTGGAAAAATTTAGACGCGCTTTAATGTTCTTTTTGCTCAGCAGTGGTTTTCTTCTTGGAACTCTGCCATGTAGGCCATTTTTGCCCAGTCTTTTTCTGATGGTGGAGGCATGAACGCTGACCTTAACTGAGGCAAGTGAGGCCTGCGGGTCTTTGGACGTTGTTGTGGGGTCTTTTGTGACCTCTTGGATGAGTCGTCGCTGCGCTCTTGGGGTAATTTTGGGCAGCCGGGTTCCCTAAGCTGGATTCCCAAAGCTTTGGAAATGGCTTTATAACCCTTTCCAGACTGATAGATCTCAATTACTTAATTTCTCAATTGTTCCTGAATTTCTTTGTATCTCGGCATGATGTGTAGCTTTTAAGAATCTTTTGGTGGACTTTACTGAGTAAGGCAGCTCCTATTTAAGTGATGTCTTGATTGAGAACAGTTGTGGCAATAATCAGGCCTGGGTGTGGCTAGAGAAACTGAACTCAGGTGTTAAAAACCACAGTTATAGTAAGTTTTAACAAGGGGGCAATCACTTTTTCACACAGGGCCATGATGGTTTGGATTTTTTTTCACCTTTAATAATAAACACCTTCATTTACAAATTGCATTTTGTGTTTACTTGTGTTGTCCTTGACTATTGTTTAAATTGGTTTGATGTTCTGAAACACTTAAGTGTGACAAACATGCAAAAAAACAGGAAATGAGGAAGGGGCAAACACTTTTTCACACCACTGTATATATATATGTGTGTGTATATATATGTATGTATGTGTGTATATATATGTATGTATGTGTGTGTGTGTATATATATATATATATATATATATATATATATATATATATATATATATATATATATATATATATATAAAATAAAATGTGTGTGTGTGTGTGTGTGTGGTATGTATGTATGTATAAATGTATGTACAGTCATGGCCAAAAGTTTTGAGAATGACACAAATATTATATTTTCACATGATCTGCTGCCCTCTGGTTTTTATGTGTGTTTGTCAGATGTTTTTATCACATACATACAGTTAATGCAGCAAGTCAATATTTGCAGTGTTGACCCTTCTTCTTCAGGACCTCTGCAATTCTCCCTGGCATGCTCTAAATCAACTTCTGGACCAAATGCTGACTGATGGCAGTCCATTCTTGCACAATCAATGCTTGCATTTTGTCAGAATGGTTTTTGTTTGTCCACCCGTCTCTTGATGATTGACCACGAGGTTCTCAATGGGATTAAGATCTGGGGAGTTTCCAGGCCATGAACCCAAAATCTCTATGTTTTGTTCCCTGAACCATGTAGTTATAACCTTTGCTTTATGGCAAGGTGCTCCATCATGCTGGAAACGGCATTGTTGATCACCAAACTGCTCTTGGATGGTTGGGAGAAGTTGCTATTCTGGTATCATTCTTTATTCATGGCTGTGTTTTTAGGCAAGACTGTGAGAGGCCTGGGAGTTAAATCCATAACCTTTAGATCACTGGCCCATCACCCTAACCTCTAAGCTATCACACCCATGCTATCATTCCTATGCATGTTAAAGTAAGACTCCACATTCTAAAAACATAAATTTCTTGCCTCTTCAGGTACAAAGAGCACGAGGATGGGTTCATGCGACTCCAGCTGATTCGCTACGAGAGCGTAGAGTTAACAGAACAGCTGATGCGGGAGCGGCAGATGGAAAAAAACAGTGTTGACTCCATTCCACAATCGCAGTCTCTTCAATCCAGAAAGGACTCTGGAGAAACTGTGGTGCTGCTTAGCACAACTGGTACCTTGGACCGGAATGCAAGCGAGGATGGTGGGAGAAACTGCAGAATGGAGGAGGAACAAGGAGGCAACATGTTGCTTGTACTTACTGGCAGCACTTCTTCCGAGGCGGAGTCAAAGAGAGAGCAGCTAGTGATGCAACAGCTCCAAAGCACTGCCCAGCAGCTGGGAATGGAGGTGGTCTAATGGCAAATATTTAATTCAGGAAAGAAATGTTCTTTTATCATCTCTGATGCACCAAGACAAGGTCAGAACATAGGCTGAAATTTTTACAATTGCATAATGACTTGGCATGATATAAATTCGGCACAAATCAGAAGAACATTATACAAAAGGAACTTCAGCACACTGTATATTTACTCAATTGTTTTTTTAAGCTAGGTATTTTAATTGGGGTAACAGAGGGTGCTGGAGCCAAGTTCTCATTAGGACTTATCTTTGTGAGATGTTCTTACCCAACAGGCCTACAAATTAAGTACTGCTGATATCTCATCCCAGTTTATTTATTACATTTAAAGTGGATTGTTATATGGGTTATAATCTAAACCAATTATCATTTTGAGAACTCTCCCTTAGGCAGGCAGATTGTACACTGTCATGTGTCGATTATTTTAATATACCCACACACTTTGCAAAAAATGTATAGTGCAATCACCATGGAAATGTTTCAACAAATTTCTGCAACAACTCAACACAACACAAATCATGTATTGATAACAAGGCAGGCACATAAGTCTCACAGATTTTTTTTAAGAGGTTAGGGTTCTGTGTGAAAATGATCACCTTTGTTCATCGACCCACTCTTCACAATTTGACTCTTCTGAATACCTAGATTTGATGAGGTGGACCTGGTCAATTAGTACATTCAGGTATTTACCTGGCTTTATTTTAGTATCACTTTATTGTGCTTCAATATGATTGCCATATATCACTCAGTTCATAATGTAAAAAATTTGCCTGGCAGTAAGTAAAACCAGCACATCACAAACGAAAATACGAACCCGATTTTTTCCAGCCACTCAGTTCTGTGTAGTGACAGAGCTGCACCCTTTTGGTTTAGCAAATGTAATAAATTTTCATTTAGTTGGACATTTACATTATTTATTTTTTTATATCCCTATTTCCACATTGCATTAATCGCAAACCGGGTCCATTTACACAGGAAGTTTGCAGTAATGCTGTGATCAGAATGCGTCTGCTAGTGAAATGAAAGAACCTCAGGATTAGCTTCACTGTAAAGCTTAAGCATATTTCTGTGGAATTTCTGAGCTGATTTAAAGATGTTTTGTTCAAATATGAAAAGATTACTCTTATGGTCTGCACCTCCCTTCACTGTCTAAAGCTTTTTTAAATGATATGTAAATTGCAGCCTTGTGCATTAACAATGCTGTGTTTTCAGATTGGATTTCTGATGTGTACCAAAATTGTATTTTATTTATTTAATTATTATTATTATTATTTTTATTTTTTTTTTACAAGCAGCTTTGAAAATTCTCTCTATTTAGCAAAGGTGGGCCAATTCTTGTGTTTATCTGAAGTGTTTCAGCCTGGCTGTTCACCTGAATCCTAATATGGTTGTGTTGTAGGTTACAAAACGTGACTCCACATTTCAGAATAATTTTGTCATGAGCTGATAAGAAATTCATTTCTTCTGATCCAAAAGCTGAATTCGGATTATAGTTATTACGTAGAATTAGATGATGGTTTATCACATTTCTTGATGTGAAATGCAATCGTTGCCCTTGTTTTCAGTTTCAAAGTTTGGAAACAATTAAATGTTTTATTGTGTTTTTTTTAATAAATTTATCATACTGTTAAATTTGATTCAAGGTGTAATACAGACAATAATCAAATGTTTATTTGAATTTACGTACAACACCAGTCAAAAGTTTGGACAAGCCTCCGTCTTGCTCCATTGTCTATTTCCTCCACTTACTATATAGATTTTGTAGTTTTACAATTACAGACTGTAGTACATCTGTTTTCTTTTTTTCCCTTCTCTTCTCTATTGGCCAGGAGTATCACAGAATGTGTATAATTTGGGTGGTGTATTGTTTATTGTCAGTTCTGCAGTGACACTGTAGTGCTGCTGTAGTTTCATTTAAACACCTCAGTGACACTGCTGGGATAGGAATAATGCACCAACAAATAATACCTGCTCTGTGGTGCTACTATTGTTGTCCTGACCATTAGAGAACAGAGTAAAGGGGACGTACACAGTATGTACTGTAGTCCACAAATGGATGGACTACAGTCTAGAATTGTAGAACTACAAAGTCCATCTTTACAGTAAGTGGAACTGATATCAAGGACAATTAGTGGAGCAAAAAAGAGGCGTGCCCAAACTTTTGGCTGGTACTGAAAATACCTGTAATAGTTTGTGTGTTAGTAGTAAAATGGAGATTGAGTTATGCCCACACACGTACGCAATCTCAGTACAGCACTGTCTGCTCCAAACTCTTTTTCTTCTTGTGTCCAGAATCATGTTACCCTTCTCATTGCACACAGAAGGAGAGATAGTTAAACAAACTAAGGAGTATAAAATGTTTATGTAATTGTCTTTTAGAAAAAGAAACCCAGGTTAGCGAAGCACCAAGTCGATCTGTATTTTCTGCATAGTAAAGATTAGTGTGTTTGCCCAGCTTGGTGTAGTTTAATAAGCTCCACCTCACGTGCTGACTCTCACTTGGCAGGTTACAGAAAGCTGTTAGGAACAAGCTCTTGGCATCTTCTACACTGAACTATGTTCCACATGATGTTTACCTCATTTAGCCAGAGATTGGCAGGTGTGACGGATTAGCTCTCTAGATGCCAGAAAGTTATGGAAGCGTGAAAAGAATGAGCAGTGTAGACAGTGGAAGGTTAAGGGCTTTTTCATTTGACATGAGACTTGGACCACTTCTACTGTTGCTGTTCCTGAGGTCATCCTGTGGAATGTCCACACTAAGGCCTGATATGGACGAGAATAATACAACAAAGAATTTAATGGAAGAGGACCAAGGAAGTGGTAAGTGAGCTTTGAAAAATTGGACTGTTCACTTTTCCACATGTCTATATAGTTGAGCAAAATGTCCGGCTGATCTGCTTTAACTAAAAAAGAAGACTTCCAAAGCCAATGTTCAATTCACATTTAATGGGTTAAGATGTATATCATGAGTAATGCTCTGAAATCATCAATTCCTTGTGATATTGATGCTATAACAGGCAAAGATGCTTAAGACTATTAAATTGTTTGTGCCTGCATGGGACTGGCTTATAGGTTATAAACGTGTCCAATATGTGTATTGAATATGCGTAACACAGTTCTTGTAAACAGGGCCTTTGATTTCTATTAGGCTAATAGATTTGCTGTCCTGCCGGAACGTTGATGTTAGAGAGAAGATGAATTTTTACAACATTTAATGATTGAACTAAATCTGTTTTATTATGATTTTAACATTCTTGTTATTTAATTGTTAATTGCATTTATTTATATATAATTATTATAATTTATATATATTTTGTTCAACAGTACATTGTCACAAATCGAATATGTTTAATTGATGATATATATTATATAAACTTTTCTACTTTATTGTTATTTTTAATGTTATTTTACACTGTTGCAGTATGCAGTGTGTGATCAAACTGAGTACTTGTAATTTAATAAAGATCCAGTGGCTGTACTTTTCTTTTCTGAGGTGAATGTGAGGTAACTCATGTTTCAGTCATGTAACTGTGTAGTAACTCCTACTTAGAAATTGCACAGACCCACTCTGTAGATAATTATTTCGTAGAAATTATAATTAGACATGCTGGAAAAGCCTGAATGACACTGATAAATGTATAATGCAATGTTTAATGATGTGCTTTCAGTACAGAATATGATTTTTTTTCTTATTTAACTAATTTTACAGCTTAATTTCAAATATACAGCCAAAAACTGTATTGATGTTATGTCAATATTTGAATATCTGCCTAAATGTTTCTTCGATTTGTAATTAGGTTTTCTTGTTGAGCATCTGACAGAAATGTACTGGTCTGGGACTGCACCTCTATGTTTTGGAGGCTGCATGGGGCACCACAGGGAGCTTCAAAGGGACACTTGTGGCAACTCAAGCTGCTGCTGGGTGGGCTACAAGTCACTCTGCAGAGGTTTGTGCTAGGCTTAAAAATATAAGCATTTTATATATCTTTTATTGAAGAAATGAGATATGAGAGGGCATATGTATTGTAAATAAATAGAGGTACATTTACCTTTTTCCCTTGATTTTTTTTTCATAAATGTGTAAGTTGAAGCCAAAATCATTAGTAAACTGGTCTTCTGTGACATAATCTAGTCCACTTTTTAAAGTGAATATAAATTGCTGAGTAATGGGATAATACTTTAATGCTCATCAGAAATTAGCTCTCTGTTTATATTAATATGTATTTCCATTTATGGTACATGTTTTAAAATAATGTATTACACATATTGATATGAATGTGTAGCGCTCAGAGGTGTGCATTATAGTCATAATGTCATGGCCGGACAAACGGCTCAGCCAATCAGGTTTAAGACCGGAACTGTCAGTTTTATAAAATGTGTTTTTATATTTGCATTTAGATATAATAATGTAAAATGTAAAAAATCAAAAAGGAATATTTATATCCGTAATGCTAAGATTAACTTATTACTGTGTTTCTGCCTCAAATTCCTTTAGTTAACTGTGGTCCTCCAGATGTTGACTTCACTGGGGTGGTGTATGGAAATGACTGGTGGGTTGGTTCAGTGGTACGGCATGAGTGCAGACCAGGCTTCATTTTGATTGGAGACGCAAGACGCACGTGTCAGTCTAATGGGAAATGGACAGTAAAGCCATCATGTCTCAGTAAGTAAAGTTTCCCACAAGACATAACAGCTATAAACTGAGATATTACAGTCATACATTTTGCTTTGCTATGCCCATTCACAGGAGAATGTTTTGGGTGCCTGGCAGATACACAAAGGACAGGGTGCCAGTCTATCGCTGGGCACCCTCACTTACACAGACACACACTGCAACGTAATCTAAATGGGGTAATTTCGAAAAATAAATTTACCCTCAATTAATGTTTTTGGACTGTGGGAAGAACCCCACGTGGACACAGGGAGAACTCTGGGGGAGAAACTCCACCCAGATATGGGTGATTGGGATTCAAACCTGGAATCTCCAGCGCTGAGAGGCTTACGTGCTAACCACAATACCGCCATGACACCCTTATGTAAGATGTATTTTATTTTATTATTTCTAGACAAAAAACATAAAAGTGGTGTCCAAAGGTGATTATTTGATGTGATGTTTTATAGAAACATTTCAGAAGTTTGCATAATGCCACATTTATTTAGTAGGGAAGGGCGTGTGTGTGTGTGACTTATATAAAAGGTAAATATAATATATATTTTATTTTTCTACAAATATATAGTTTCTATTTTAATAGATCTTCTGCATTTGAACCTAAATTAGTGACAGCTAAATGCATATGAAATATATTTATCAAATATATTTAATGAATATTTCATCACTGCACAGATGTTTGTTTTGTCTAGTGGGTGTTACCTTATTGTCATATGAAAAATTTAAATTGTATATAAGAACTTGGACATGTAATATTGCTGCTTAAACCTTTGGATGAGACTATATTATATACATGAACCTATAGAAACCTGATCGTTTTTGTCTTTATCAGGAGTATGTCTTCAGGGCCAGGTGGCAATTAGTGAAAGTGACATTGATAAATCATGCACATCCAACTGCCTGTCAAACCTCACATATTCAGCCTCCCTAAAACACGGCTGCAGCCTCATCAAACACTGCAGGATCAAAGACTCGGGATGGAATCGCTGGTTCACAAGTTGTTCCACCTGTGAATGTGATTGCTTTATTCCCTGTGGTGAGCCATTTTATTTATCTTATTACCACAGACATACTATATAACTACACATACTGAAAGACCTTCAAAATTATGATTCTATTAAATGTCTAGTACCTGAATGTTCACTTCTCTGTTTTAGCATCAGCAGGATAAAGGACCTTATTCATCCTATCATTCTCTGTGTAATGCAGTACCTACACAATATGCAGCATCCTCTAGTTAAGCCTAACATGAAATGAGGTCATTTAACAGATGTTTTTATCCAAAACAACTTGTAAGTATTCCAACTTTATGATTGGAGTCTAAGGGCCTTGCTCCAGGACCCACATTGGTAACTTCAATGGACCTGGGATTTAAACCTACAACCTTCAGACTGATGGCCCAACGATGAGCTACCACATTTACTAAACTGTATCTGTTAAGGATTAACATGATGTGTTACTATTAGATTACAGTTTTTTTTAAAGAAACCATTTTCCAAAAACATTCCTTTTTGTAAAATGTTGTTAAAACAATTAAAACAAAAATATTTGCTTATTAGCTCACATATGCTACACATACTAGAAATGTAAATGGACAAATTACGTCCCTCCAAAATATCAAAATACTCCTTACCAATATACCCATGTTGTAGGCACACAACTCCATCCCATGACAAAATATGAACATTTGAGCTAAGGCCCAAAACTGTGGTGTTATGGCCTTGAATTAATCTTAGGCTGTATTGTTTTGGACAAAAGTTCCCCATATATATATATATTAGGGTCGCGGTAGGGTTCCCCATGCCCATCCAGGGGAGAATGTTTCGGGCGCTGGGCCGATATACCCAGAACAGCGCGCCAATCTATCGCTGGGCACACACTCACACACACAGACGCACACACACACTCTATATGGGACAATTTGGAGAACTCAATTGACTTGATCCATGTTTTTGGACTGTGGGAGGAAACCGGAGAACCCGGAGGAAACCCACGCGGACACGGGGAGAACATGGAAACTCCACCAAGATGGGGATTCGAACCGGGAATCCCTAGTGCTGAGAGGCGAACGTGCTAACCACTAAGCCACCGTGCCGCCAGAAGAAATACTTGAAAATTAAATTATTTATTATCTTCCGCTTAATCCTCTACTAACATATTGGGCGCTGGGCAGATAAACCCAGGACATGATGCCAATCTGTCACTGGGCACACACTCACACACATAGGCACACACAAAACACATATTACATGGGGCAATTTAGAGCATACAATTTACCTTTTATCCATGTTTTTGAATTGTGGGAGAACCCGGAAAACCCACGCGGACATGGGGAGAACATGGAAACTCCACCCAGATTGGGATTCAAACCTGGGTCTCCAGCGCTGAGAGGCGAATGTGCTAACCACTAAGCCACTGTAGTGACCCAATTAAAAATATTCATTTAAACATTTTAGAATTTTTTTAAAATATTTTTTTATGTCCCAACACAGTACAGTACAGTTTGTTTTATTATTCTAATAATAATCTAATATATATTTTAGTTTAAAAAGGTTGGTAATGTTGTAAATTATTACAGAAAAATGTTTTCTGTGTAATCTGTTTAAATGACCTGAAGGAAAATTTGTAATGTACATATTATTGTTCTTTATTTAATATGTATTAAATTAGTATTATAAATTAATCAGAAGCATGTATTTTATAATCACACAATTCACTGTAACTTCTTTGGGCCCAACAGGAATACACCTGGATTATCTGACTTTATTTGAACTGAACATGGAGAATCATGTGAATAGAATATGTAGATATCTATGGTCATCTTCTGCATTTTTCAGTTGCTAGTATTAAATAAAAATAGTATTTAAAAAAAAAAAAAAAAAAAATGTAACTCAAGTTTTTATGGTATTCTGTCCTTGCTTTCTCTAGTCATTTGTACTCAGCATTTCCTCTCCTTTGAAACACACAGTTAAAAAAAAAAAACTAAGTAAGTTAAAAAGGTTGTTTAGTGCATGTTGTCAGTTTAGAATTAGACCTCAAAGACCGTTTGTTAAAATAATATGAAAGCTAATTCACAGATGATACCACACTGTTCTCAGCAAAGCCAATTTCAGCAACCGAGGATCGCGATGCCCAGGCCCACGCCTCCGGCCACTGCCCGATCTGGACTGGCAGACGGGGGTGGTGGTGCTTCTTTTTAAAAAGGGGGACCGGAGGGTGTGTTCCAATTACAGGGGAATTACACTCCTCAGCCTCCCCGGCAAAGTATATGCAGGGGTACTGGAGAAGAGAGTCCGACTGATAGTTGAACCTCGGATCCAGGAGGAGCAGTGTGGTTTTCGTCCTGGTCGTGGAACAATGGACCAGCTCTTCACTCTCTCCAGGATCCTCGAGGGTTCATAGGAGTTTGCCCAACCAGTCTACATGTGCTTTGTAGATCTGGAGAAGGCTTTCGACTGTGTCCCTCGGGGTATTCTGTGGGAGGTGCTTCGTGAGTATGGGGTACATGGCTCCTTACTAAGGGCCATTCAGTCCCTGTATTTGCGAAGCAGGAGCTTGGTTCGCATGGCCGGCAGTAAGTCGGACTGGTTTCCAGTGAGGGTTGGACTCCGTCAGGGCTGTCCTTTGTCACCGGTTCTGTTCATAATTTATATGGACAGAATTTCTATGCGCAGCCAGTGGATGGAGGGTGTCCAGTTTGGTGATGTGAGGATCACGTCGCTGATGTTTGCAGACGATGTGGTCCTGTTAGCATCATCAGGCTGCGAACTTCAGCTCTTACTGGATCGGTTTGCAGCCGAGTGTGAAGTGGCCGGGATGAAAATCAGCACCTCCAAATCTGAGGCCATGGTTCTCAGTCGGAAAAGGGTAGAGAGTCCTCTCTGGGTCAGGGATCAGATCTTGCCTCAAGTAGAGGAGTTTAATTATCTCGGGGTCTTGTTCACGAGTGATGGTAAGATGGAGCGTGAGATTGACAGACAGATCAGCGTAGGGTCAGCAGTGCTGCGGACCCTATACTGGTCTGTTGTGGTAAAGAAGGAGCTGAGCCACAAGGCAAGGTCCTCGATTTACCAGTCAATCTACGTTCCGACCCTTACCTATGGTCATGAGCTTTGGGTAATGACCGAAAGAATTGCGATTACAAGCGGCCGAAGTAGGTTTTCTCCGCAGGGTGGCAGGGCTCTCCCTTAGAGATAGAGTGAGAAGCTCGGTCATCCGGGAGAGGCTCGGAGTGGAGCCCCTACTCCTCCGCATCGAAAGGAGCCAGTTGAAGTGGTTCAGGCATCTGGTAAGGATGCCTCCTGGGCACCTTCCTAGGGAGGTGTTCCAGGCAAGTCCAGCTGGAAGGAGACCCCGGGGAAGACCCAGGACACGCTGGAGGGATTATATATCTCAGCTGGTCTGAGAATGCCTCGGGGTTCCCCCAGTCGAGCTGGTGGAGGTGGCTGGGGCGAGGGAGGTCTGGGTCTCCCTACTTCGGTTGCTGCCCCCGAGACCCGAACCCCGGATGAGTGGAAGATAATGGATGGATGGATAGACCACACTGTTCTGATGAATCAGTTTCTATATATGGTTATATATGGTTATTCTATGGTTAGTGTGTTTAAAGACCTAACAAACACAGGGGATTTGTTTAACACAGGGACTGTTGATATAAATAGTTATGTGCAATCATACTTACTCACAATGCTTCATTAATCAGAGGATTGAAGGTAATTAATAGTAAATTACCATAATTTTCTTAAGACCCACACATATACTGACATGCATGTCTGTTCTTCCAAAAACTAACGTAAGTTCAAATTGAAGTATTATGAAGCCTGCTCAAGTTACCTTTGTACAAACAAAGCCTTAAGGTGCAAAATTGCTAGATGGCCTTGTAACCCTGTGTTCCCTTGTGGATCACTGTGAAATACAACATGTCAAATAAAATGCCTTGGAGAGAAAGCAAGGCAGAATGTGATTTTTTATGATCATAGTTCATCGCACGGACCTTGAATAGCTACAAAGCTCTTGTGACAAACCACTTTTCTTAAGCAGAATACTTTTTAAATAAATACTAGAATAGAATAGTTTTACAAAGTACAAACCAGTTCAAACCACATCTAAACCATTCCACAATACAGGTAACATGATATTATCCTGATTGTCTGTATGAGAGACTTATTTAGTGACTGCATCATATACATAGGGACTATGAATCTCGTGGAGCGGTTCCTTATACCTTCCAGGGGAAATGTTTTGGGTGCTGGGCAGATATACCCTGCATGCACATGATGTATAGGAGGACAATTTAGAGCAACCAGTTCACCTTGAATCCATGTTTTTAGACTGTGAGAGGAAACCAGAGCCAACCCATGTGGACACGGGGAGGATGTGGATGAATGTCTCCACCCAGATTGGAATTCGAACCTGGATCCCTAGCAAAGAAAGGCGGACGTGCTTACCACCAATACCCTAAACTAAACTAAATCTGACCAAATGCTAAGCACAGACAGATGCAGAAGTAAATAATGAAGATCAGGAGTGACATTCACTTTAAATGGCCAATATACCTCCATAAATAAATGACACCTTTAAACATAAGCATATCCAACTCCCATGCTAGGCACTGAAATGCAACCACATACTGTTACTTATTTTAAAAACAGTACACAAATAAACTGAATTTGCAAATGATCTACCACTAATAATATCTGGTGAATAGCAGCCTTTAAGGGTTCCTCTCTGAACATT
This sequence comes from Corydoras sp. C115, assembly GCA_019802505.1. NCBI lineage: Eukaryota > Metazoa > Chordata > Actinopteri > Siluriformes > Callichthyidae > Corydoras > Corydoras sp. C115. The sequence goes on along the minus strand of JAFMOC010000175.1, from coordinate 29,128 downwards.
AACTGAGGAGGTGGATAACTTTGTATATTTGTGTGTGTATATATATATATATATATATATATATATATATATATATATATATACAGTGGGTTGCAAAAGTATTCATACCCCTTGAACTTTTCCATATTTTGTCACATTACAACCACAAACATAAATATATTTCACTGGAATTTAATGTGAAAGACCAACACAAAGTGGTATACAATTGTGAAGTGGAAGGAAAATTATACATGAATCAACATTTTTTTTACAAATAAAAAACTGAAAAGTGCGACGTGCAAAAGTATTCAGCCCCCTTTTCCCTGAGTGCAACCAATTGCATTCAGAAGTTGCCTGATGAGTGCTAATGACTCAAAAGGGTCCACCTGTGTGTAATCTAATCTCAGTACAAATACAGCTGCTCCGTGACGGCCTCAGATGTTGGTTAAGAGAATATTGGGGAGCAAACAGCATCATGAAGTCCAAAGAACACACCAGACAGGTTAGGAATATGGTTTTGGAGAAGTTTAAAGCAGGTTTAGGTTATAAAAAGATTTCCAAAGCTTTGAACATCTCACGGAGCACTGTTCAATCCATCATCCGGAAATGGAAAGAGTATGGCACCACAGTAAACCTGCCAAGACAAGGCCGTCCACCTAAACTTACAGGCCGAACAAGGAGATCACTGATCAGAGAGGCAGCCAAGAGGCCCATGGTGACTCTGGATGAAATGCAGAGAGCCACAGCTCAGGTGGGGGAAACTGTCCACAGGACAACAATTAGTCGTGCACTACACAAATGTGGTCTTTATGGAAGAGTGGCAAGGAGAAAGCCATTGTTAAAAGAAAACCATAAGAAGTCCCGTTTGCAGTTTGCCAGAAGCCATGTTGAGGACACAGCAAACATGTGGAAGAAGGTGCTTTGGTCAGACGAGACCAAAATTGAACTTTTTGGCCACAATGCAAAACGCTATGTGTGGCGGAGAAATAACACTGCATATCACTCTGAAAACACCATCCCCACTGTCAAATATGGTGGTGGCAGCATCATGCTCTGGGGGTGCTTCTCTTCAGCAGGGACCGGGAAGTTGGTCAAAGTTGATGGGAAGATGGATGGAGCCAAATACAGGGCAATCTTGGAAGAAAACCTGTTGGAGTCAGCAAAAGATTTGAGACTGGGGCGGAGGTTCACCTTCCAGCAGGACAACGACCCTAAACATAAAGCCAGAGCTACAATGGAGTGGTTTAAAAAAAAGAATATTCATGTGTTAGAATGGCCCAGTCAAAGTCCAGACCTAAACCCAATTGAGAATTTGTGGCAAGATCTCAAAACTGCTGTTCACAAACGCTCTCCATCCAATCTGACTGAGCTTGAGCTGTTTTGCAAGGAGGAATGGGCAAGAATTTCAGTCACTAGATGTGCAAAGCTGGTGGAGACATACCCTAAAAGACTTGCAGCTGTAATTGCAGCAAAAGGTGGCTCCACAAAGTATTGACTCAGGGGGGCTGAATACTTTTACACGTCGCACTTTTCAGTTTTTTATTTGTAAAAAAAATGTTGATTCATGTATAATTTTCCTTCCACTTCACAATTGTATACCACTTTGTGTTGGTCTTTCACATTAAATTCCAGTGAAATATATTTATGTTTGTGGTTGTAATGTGACAAAATATGGAAAAGTTCAAGGGGTATGAATACTTTTGCAACCCACTGTATATATATGAGGGAATTTTTTTTAGAGCAGCTAATTATCTCAAACCCATGTTTTTGGACTGTGTGAGGAAACCAGTTTGTTGTTACTGGTCTCCCAGCTTGCACAATCAGGCCTCCACAGCTGATTCAAAATTCTGCAGCCTGACTCCTGTTAAACCAATGTCACTCCACTACTCATCTCTCTCCATTTGCTCACTGTAGCTGCTTGTATTCCATACAAGGCACTAACTCTGGCCTATAGGAAAATCTCTTGATGTGCGCCCTTTACACTTCAACTCGTTCACTTCGCTCTAGTGATGAATGTGGCCTGGTGATTCAACCTCACCATGGTGTTAATTCTCACTCAAAATCGTTTACCACTGCAAAATGGTCTAACAGTCTTCCCAACTCTGGAAGGTGGAGTCACTTGGTATCTTTGAGGAAACAACTCAAAACACATCTCTTCTAAAAACACTTGATATAAAAATAAAAAAGGGGCACAGGATAAGATGATGATCAGGTTTGATTATACTACCGTGTAGCTAGTTTTTTTCGTAACGACTGACTTGTGTTCTTATTTGTAAGTCGCTTTGGATTAAACTGTTTGCTAAATGACAATGTAAATATATGCAATGGAAACAAGAGAACATGTAGAAACAGGGAAAACATGAAACCTGCAGCCCCAGCACTGAGATGTTGGACATGCAAACCACTAAGCCAAAATGCAACCCGTTATGAATGTATATGAAATAATTGTGATCATGAAGTTAATTTGTTTTTATTAAAACATTGAATTTTTGTTGGAATACATCAGAGGCATTGTTTAAAATTTCATATCCCTGTACTCAATTACTGGTGTTTAACATGTTATTCTTACATTTGCACTTAAAGTTACCTAGCCAAACCATTATCTATAGGACAACTTCGCCAGAATTGTTTAAATATGTTTTAAGCTTACTGCTTTCCTACTGCAAATGAATGAATGTTCAGAAAGAAATTGTCTAATTTTATATATATATATATATATATATATATATATATATATATATATATATATATATATATATACAGTGGGTTGCAAAAGTGTGAACTTTTCCATCAACAACCACAAACATAAATATATTTCACTGGAATTTAATGTGAAAGACCAACACAAAGTGGTATACAATTGTGAAGTGGAAGGAAAATTATACATGAATCAACATTTTTTTTACAAATAAAAAACTGAAAAGTGCGACGTGCAAAAGTATTTAGCCCCCTGAGTCAATACGTGGAGCCACCTTTTGCTGCAATTATGCAAGTCTTTTAGGGTTGTTCTTTGCACATCTAACTGAATGGCTTTCTCCTTGCCACTCTTCCATAAAGACCACATTTGTGTAGTGCACGACTAATTGTTGTCCTGTGGACAGTTTCCCCCCACCTGAGCTGTGGCTCTCTGCATTTCATCCAGAGTCACCATGGGCCTCTTGGCTGCCTCTCTGATCAGTGATCTCCTTGTTCGGCCTGTAAGTTTAGGTGGACGGCCTTGTCTTGGCAGGTTTACTGTGGTGCCATACTCTTTCCATTTCCGGATGATGGATTGAACAGTGCTCCGTGAGATGTTCAAAGCTTTGGAAATCTTTTTATAACCTAAGCCTGCTTTAAACTTCTCCAAAACCATATTCCTAACCTGTCTGGTGTGTTCTTTGGACTTCATGATGCTGTTTGCTCCCCAATATTCTCTTAACCAACATCTGAGGCCGTCACGGAGCAGCTGTATTTGTACTGAGATTAGATTACACACAGGTGGACCCTTTTGAGTCATTAGCACTCATCAGGCAACTTCTGAATGCAATTGGTTGCACTCAGGGAAAAGGGGGCTGAATACTTTTGCACGTCGCACTTTTCAGTTTTTTATTTGTAAAAAAAATGTTGATTCATGTATAATTTTCCTTCCACTTCACAATTGTATACCACTTTGTGTTGGTCTTTCACATTAAATTCCAGTGAAATATATTTATGTTTGTGGTTGTAATGTGACAAAATATGGAAAAGTTCAAGGGGTATGAATACTTTTGCAACCCACTGTATAGTGTGAGTGAGTGAGTGAGTGTATGCCCATCAATAGATTGGCATCCTGTCCTGGGTGTTCTGCCCAGCACCAGAAAAGTTCCCCCCTTATGCTATAGTACATGTACATTCAGCTGCTTCCTCTGATTGAAGCACCGGTCAGGTATTTAAATACATTTTGTGGTAACTGTATAACTATAGGGCGGCACGGTCGCTTAGTGGTTAGCACATTTACCTCTCAGCACAAGGGATTCCCGGTTTAAATCTTAATCTGGGTGGAGTTTCCATGTTCTCCCGCGTAGGTTTCAATCCAATTTCAATACCTAGATGTTCCCTGTTGTTGTTTTTTTTTTTTTTTTTTTAATTCAGCAAGCGCTTCTAAAAGAGATATGTTGTGAGTTGTCTTTTAAAGATTAGAATCGGAATCAGAATACTTTCTTTATCCCCGGAAGGAAATTTCAGTTACCAGATGCTCCATTTGTTGTGTTAATATATACAGAAGAAGAGTAAAAATTAATAATAGGCACAGTAAATAAAATTTAACTAAAAATACAAAATAATACATGTAGTAAAAAGTAAGAATGTAGTAAAAGTAAAGTGTCAAGTAAAAGTAAAGTGGCATGAGTAAGTATGTTTCATATATTGAATTAAATCAAGGTGCGTAGTTTCTTGGCTTTTAACAGTCTATTTAACAGTCTATCCATTGTGCCACAACACTGTACTCTATCAAGTCACTTCCAGCATTTTATTTTGTCCTGTTTGAACCATTATTTTTTGCACTCCTTACAATTCCACTTTTAAAATAATTTGGTTGTCTATTATGGGTCCATTACGCTATCTGAAAAAGCAACCATATAAATTACATAGACATTTATTCATTTAGCAGGTGCTTTAATCTAAAGCGGCTTACAAATGAGAGAACAAGACAAGTCAGTAGTTGCAGAAAACTAGCGACACTGTACAATCATTGAGCCTGATCTTTATCCTGTCCCCCCCTTTTATTATATCAGGTGTTTGTGAAAGAGATGTGTCTTGAGATGCTTCTTGAAGATGAAGTGTCTCAGCCTTATGGACAGGGTTGGGAAGATCATTCCACTATTAGCAGTGGTGAACTATACGGAGTGAGAATTAACACCACAGTGAGGTGGAATCACCAGCCGAGAATTTCATCACTAGAGCGAAGTGAATGAGTTGGAGTATATTTTGGAAATATAAAGTGAAGGTAAGAGGGGGCAGATCCAGAAATTGTCCTGTAGGCCAGAGTCAGTGCCTTGTACTGAATGTGAGCAGCTACAGGGAGCCAATTGAGAGAGATAAGTAGTGGAGTGATATGAGCGCATGGATTGGTTGAACACTGCAGAGTTTTGAATTAGTTGTAGAGGCCTGATTGTGCAATATATGATAACAAAAAGAAGTATGTAATTGTATGAGTATATAATTATGCAGTATATAATAAAAGAGAGGTGGCACGGTGGCTTAGTGTTTGCTAAGTTTGCACATTCGCCACTCAACGCTGGGGATTCCCAGTTCGAATCCCAATCTGATTGGAGTTTCCATGTTCTCCCCGTGTCTGCATAAGTGTCCTCCGGGTTCTCTGGTTTCTTCCAACAGTCCAAAAACATGGACCAAGGAAAATTGAAAGCTCGAAATTGCCCCATATAGGGTGTGTCTGTGCAAGTGAGTCTGTGCCCAGCGATAGATTGGCACCCTGTCCAGGGTGTATCTGTCCAGCGCCCAAAACGTTCTCCCCTCGATGGGCATCGACCCCCCCCCCCCCCCCCGAACCCTAGTAGAGGATTAAGTGGAAGATAATGGATGGATAATAAATGAGTATATCATAACAAAACGTGCTTAAAACACACAGATTAGACAAGGAATTCCTGAAATAGCTTCTACATAACTGGAAACATATTATAGTCAAACATGTATTTTATGTTGCAAAAGTTACATTTCCATATGATATTGCCCAAGCCTTATTTTTCTGCAGGGCAACGTCAATGGCTTAGAAAACCACTAGGTGTCGTGAAAGAACACTTTACCAGAATATCCTGTGAACGATCCGATATCTGGTGGAACTTGGGTTCCTAACAATATAGCCATAAGTAAGCTTTTTATTGTAAAGCCGTTTCCTAGATGTTAATACTAGATTTTTATTGTGCGCACTTGTTTTACAAATTGTTTTTGTGTGTCTTATTAATCCGGATGTAAACGTGGCATCTCATGCCTTAAATCCAGCTCTACATATTTAGATGTGAACACATGTTTCTCTGTTGTTAACTAGTATTTTTCTTTACTCGAACATAAGAGTCTCGTTGGTTTCGGTATTGTCTGAGTGGACGGGTGGATGCGGTAGGGCGGCGTTTGAACGCGAGTAACCCCGCTCTTTAACCGAAAATAACCCGAGCACTGCAGCATCAGCACCAGCGCATGCGCACTTGCGCGTTTAGCTGGCACAGTCTGTAACGAGTTTATTTACATCAGGATGGGGAAGACGCCGAGTCTGAATCTGCATCATTTCACCCATCATCATAGTTTGACTTTACTTTAAAGAACAAGAACATGTTATTAGACATATGTGTCATATTTTTTTTCAGAATAATAATCTTATCTTAGTCCGGCTAAAATAAATCAACAATTCTATTGTTCTCTGCATCACTATCTTTTGCTTATCATGGACAGAAAATGCAGTAAAGTGCCAGTTACATATTTATTATTATTATTTTTATTATTATTATTATTATTATTATTATTATTATTATTGCATAAGAGCTACTAAGGGACTGGCCTTGGCTTGAAAATGTAATTTATTATTATTTGTAATATAGATTAGCCTAATATAGACATCCATATTAAAAAGGTACATTCTGGACTGGAGAGACTAACATACATTATACGTGGCAAACAGAGGGAGTTTAATAATGTTTAAAAACCATTTATGATTATGATGTAGGGGAAAAATATCTGTAAAATATTATATTAATATAATATAACTATATTATTATTTATACAACTATAAATATAAACTGTAATGTAGCTATTTAATAATTTTTATATACTATAACTATTATTTATTTCTTCTTTTTATTATTATTATATTTGTTTATGTATTTATGTTTATTATTATTGTGGATGTTCTGTCTTGTGACGTATTGTAGGGATGGTACTGTTGTGTCTTCTTCAAAATAAGGAAATTTATAATAATAATATTGGGGGGAAGAAATAAAACGGTGCATTCTTCTTAATGGACGTGGGGCAAGTATTGGACAGGTGTAAATCCACACTAGGGGAGCACTAAGCACATTCGGAAGAGGGACAACTCGAGATCCCCACCTGTCCCGTGACCGCTGAATGGCATTGTGCCAAGCCGGCCCTGAGTTTTCTGCAGAGATGAGTCGAGGCTTTCTCCACAGCCCCCACCCCACCCACTACACTCATGCATCCCTCATCCCCATCTAATTCACCGCGCTGTGCAGGCCAGCGCGAGTACCACACGTGCCAGAGAGCTACAGTCATGCAGTCGGCTGTAGTGACATAAAGGTCGCGCATCTGTATCTTTTAACATCTGGAGCCGGCGCACCCTCGACATGGCAGGCTGGCGGGAGTGACGCGAGACGCTCTGCTCGCCTAGAAGACGCCACAGTCGGAGCTTGCCGACGTGGGAAACGGAACAGGACGTGCTCTTCTGACTTCTTATTACAATTGAAAGCTGAAATGTCCGATCTCTGTCCCGCCAGCGAGCCGAAATGAAACTGGCCATCTTCTGCTTAGCTTAAAGTGTGTTCTAAATTCAGCATAGCATCACTGGTCGTGGATGCTGCGGGATTTGCCCCAGAGCCCAGATGTTGTTGATTGCTGGAGGAGAGCCGGAACAGGCATCGTCTCTTTTTCTCAGGCTGCTGAATCCGGTGTGATGCATTCGGGCGTGACAGAATGAGGCGGATATCTCTGTAGGTAACGCAAAGCATCAGCCAGTTGAAGACGTGTCCCATCTTTCCAGTTAAACATTCATAAAAGTAAGTTGTATTTGCTAATGCCATCCGTTCTCGTATGTTTACATCCACAGTTGAACTGTATATAGAATATGTATAAGGAAAGCTAAGTTGTTTGCACAGCTTAAACGACATGGTTTTCGGATGAAATAGATCCCTTTAAAAGCTAGCCAGTCTCTATTCACACACTTAGTGTTTGCTTTTTTCAGCTCAGTCTAACCCTTTCTGCTGTTTAAAGTGCTGGCATGCCAGTAATGGAGAGCCAATAAAGGCGATCAATAAAGATCCCCACTCTATCCTTCCTTATCCATGTGTGTTGGACTATCAGGAACACCATTTCATGGGATGACAAGGTGCAGCTCAAAAATGAAATAAATTGCACCATTCGGCTACTGCGTTCTGTTTGGGTGGATCTACTGTTGTAGTGCTTGACATACAGATCAAATTGTGGTTGATGTCATTTGAACAGCTTGAAAGACATCACTCTGCTTTAGAGTGCAAGCCGTTGTTAAAGTGCTCCTTATGAGTAAAAGGCATAAAGACCCATCCATCCTTCTGATCTGTTGCTTTAATCCCAGCAGGACAGAGGTTCCTTAGCAAACAGGAACAGAGAAAATAATCCTTATAGTGGTTTAAACATCATGGGCATCAGTTAAGGACCAGGTAACAGAATGGACATTAACAATGTCTACATTCAGACTTCCACCCCACCCGTGTGTTTGCATATATGAATATCCTATTTATTTTCTGATTAATTAGCATTAATTTAATAAATAGTCAAAGCATATTCACATAATTAAAATAGGTGGATATGGCACTTATTTTAAAATGCCTTCGTTCATTATAGGGTGAGCTGTATATTATAGTTCTATAAACACAGATCATATATCACAAGAAAAAAACATTGTTGGATTTGTGTCAACATAGGCCACCACATTTAAGCTTCATCATAAAGCCTACAGGTTTCATGAACTCTACCACCTGGATGGAATTTTCACCAGGATGTATTTCATGATAGAGATCAGTCAGAGCATACTTGCTCAACTCTGCAAGGACTTAACATAAGCTTATACATAAGCATGCACTGTGCCACCAGAGCACCCTCTCTTTCCTCTAATTAAATTCCCCTTTAATTTTGACCTGTCTCCCAATTGCCTTGGGGCTTTTATAAATTTTCCCCATTTGGTCTGAAGGTCCCATGTTTCCATCAATAAGTGAAAATAGTAGACTGCTTTAATGGAATGAGGTATAAGCCAGCATAAGAATAACAGGCATAGTCTTCCTTCTAGCACAACAGCAAAACTTGGTAGTGCTAATGCCAGGTCTAAGTGCATTTCTATTGATGCATAATATGATAACACATTTGATGCTCCTGCCTATGGTCAGTAGTGTTTTCCCCTCTGCTGCCCACAGCTCTCATTTTTCTATTACTCTAAAATGGAATATGTGGACTGATCTGGTGCAGTTGCATCATTTTTCTGGCTTAGAGGTTTTAAAAAGCAAATGACTTGCTGTAGTACCTTAAATTTTACTTTGCACAAAATAATTTATCAGAATGTTTCAATGCCTCGTGGTATTTGGCACCTCTTTGCTTTATCCCCTGCTACAGATGGGTGTGTACATGTTTGTTTACATGTGTGAGGAGTGCACTGATTTTGGTAAATCAATAATCTGATACAGGAGATGTGCGATTCGATCCATGCTGTTTATTCTGCACTTTCATGAATAATACTTATTTCAAAACTTGAGAATGATGGTCATGCAGAAATAATATTAATTTCATGGAAATGAGGCCATGCATAACTTGTATTTACATTTAGTGGCCATGTTGTCATGAACCTTTTGGATAATCAGGTCTGAGGCCAGCTATTGATGTCGAAACTTCATCAGAAATCACCTTCAACTGATTCCTCCTTTAACATCCACATTATTAATATTACTGGGCTTGCATTAATCCATCTAATTCAAGGTTTAATAACGTGAGGTTGACATTACTGTAATGCACTTTTGACAGGATGTTATAATAAATCACTACATTCACTTGCTATAAAAAAAACAGTAGAGAAAATATAAGCATTAAAACCTGATTGGCTAATGATCATGATTGATTATACTGCAGTTCAGCTGGTTCCTCCTTAACTTACTGACTTGTGGTGTTCTCTCACTTGTATGTTGCTTTGGATGAAAACATCTACTAAATTATTAAATGTAAACATTAATTGGTTCAGAATGCAGTATCTAGGGTTTTGGATTAAAAATTAGGTCTCAGCTATGGATTGATCCAGGGTTCACAATTAAATGATCAACCTCCTGTCTAGGGCAAATTCACAAACTCAACAAACTAACAGTTTTGCAGAGCAAAAGAGATTTGGTTTACTTAAAAAAAAGGCATACAGACAGTCATACTTACATTGGCATATGAGAACATGTTTCATCTCTACACACACTCACTATATAGGGGCAATTTGAAGTAGCCCATGTGAATATAAGGAGAATATGGAAACTCCACCCACCCATTTGAATGGAATTCAAACCTGGATCCCCAGCGCTGAGAGGTGGAAACGCCATTGTGCCACCTGCTTAATATTCTAAAAACTGTTAATCAAAGTGATTAATACTTGAAATGGGCCCGTTGCCCCTATAAAAAAAATATTTTACTGTATTAACTTAGAGGAGTATGAAAAAACAAAATGGCATGGAGGCAGGGAGGGTGCAGGGAGAGCAGCAGGTAAAATTTAGCAGGTAAAAATCAGGTTTTGACAAAAACTGAAATGTGATCAACCTGATTTTATTGTGCTGTCAGTTGGATGTTGTAATATTAAATGTACTGATGCTGATGCTGACTTAGGGACCAATCCTGTTCTATGGTTTAGCCTTTTTTCTGTTCTTTAAAAAAATCTTATTCTCGAACCTCATAAAAATGTTTAAATAGTATGCACAATGCATAAAAAATGAACCATAATTTTATTTTATTGCAGACAGTTTGAACATTTTAGGTTGTTTGTGGTCAACTTAATTCCATTTTGGTAATAAACATACATTCCAAAAAAATGTTGGGATGGTAAAGCACATTAAAAAATATTGGGATTCTTTTTTTATTTATTTTTATTTTTTTACCACATTTAACATACATTTTCATTCAGATGATACCAAGGAAATAAATGTTTCAGTTGGTATTTCATCCACTATTTATTTGTCTCTTTTGTCCAATTTTGTTCTTCCTGCAAAAACAACACAAGTGCAAACCCACTTAGGATGTGCAATAGTACAAGGTTGTCGTTTTCGTTCTCTATAATGGACAGGTCAGCACTGCAGGCAGGCCAGTTTAGATCCCAAATGCCAGGCCTTTGTAATGTATGCAAGATACTGTTCTGCATTGTCTTGTTGCAAAATGCATGGAGGTCTGTCTAAACGACATAAAGAAAGATGATGTCTTGAAGGCCGAATGATCTCAGTGTACTTTTCTTCATTAATGCTGTCATGACAAGTTCAAATTACCTTTGTCGAGTGCTGTGTCATCAATTACCTTTGACATGACCGGCCCTGGCTTTTAAGCATGTTGCTAATAGCAATCTGGATGGTCCTTTCCATCTTTGGTCCAAAGCACATTTTTTGCACAGTAAATGTAAGTGGTAACTGTGAATAAAACTCTGTGTTGTGGTACTTGTGATCCTTGCACATGTTATTATATCGTTATCTTTAAATGGAGGTACTTGATGCAGTGCTGTTTGAAATATTAACGATAACAGGTGTTTAGCTTAAGCTTGCAGCCTTCCTCCTAATTCTTTAGATCATTTGATATCTTTTATTGTATCATTAGTTGTATATTATGCATTGTATCAATAGATCGCTACACTGTTTTAAAACATTTTCTCACACATTTGCCGTTTTTAAAGGCTTCATTTGTACTAAATTATAATTACAATTCTATATGAAATCACTTTATAAATCACATCCTGTCTTTTTTTTAGAATGTGAAATTAATCGTTTTTGCAATTCAGCGCAATTAAAAACAATACAATTAATAAATTGTAAGAGTGTATTTGCATCCTCATGACAACATTCATAAGAAAAATATGCATTATGTCGATAGCTGTAATTTTAGTCAAAATAAATAACAAAAATAAAGTTGCACTTGCAGCACACTATCAGTTTACTTTCTCCCTTTAAATGGTTGTGAATATTAACTTTAAGGCTCGATGTTCAATATTCCTTTCATTTCAATGTTTCTGTGCACTTTCTTGGTGAAGTTAATCATTGCATTATAATGCAATATTATGATTATTACTTAGACAATAATCATACCATCAAAATCTGTAATCATTTAATTTCTAAAATGTAATAATAGATTTTTTTTTAAATTATTCATTCATTCATTCATCATCATTCATTCATTCATTCATTATCTTCCGCTTTATCCTATATTAGGGTCGCGGGGGGTTTCCCCATGACCATCCAGGGGAGAATGTTTCGGGCGCTGGGCAGATACACCCAGGACAGGGCGCCAATCTATTGCTGGGCACACACTCACACACTCTATACTGGGCAATTTGGAGAACTCCATGAACTCCTTGATCCATGTGGGAGGAAACTGGAGAACCCGGAGGAAACCCACACAGACACGGGGAGAACATGGAAACTCCACCCAGATGGGGATTCGTACCGGGAATCCCTAGTGCTGAGAGGCGAACGTGCTAACCACTAAGCCACCGTGCCGCCTTAATAAAAATTTTTAAATATTAATATAAAAAAAATAAGTCAATCTGTAATGACAAAACAATGTGTTTTTAATATTTATTTTAGTACCTAACCTTTTCTAATTTGGAGTAACTTTAATGCAGGTAAACATACACCAAACCACAAATGTTGATTTGTTCAAAGTGTCCTAATGTTCCCATCTTTCACTGTTTTTAGGTTCTTGGCATGGCTGAAAAGTCCCTAGAACAAGGGTCAGTTTCCATTCCAATGGAAGAGACCAAGCGGACGGGAGTTCCTTCTCCAGATGGAACGCTACTTACTCACCTGAAAAAGGTGGAGAACCACATTACAGAGGCACAGAGATTCTCTCACCTGCCTCGCCGCTCAGCCGTGGATCTGGAGTTCACTGAACTTTCCTATACTATTCATGAGGGCCCCTGTTGGAGAAGAAGAGGTATGTATTGAAAAACATTATAACACTATTTATGCATTTCAGATTAAAGTTCAAAACTTAAGGTTAATTTAGATTTAAGTTAAGTAAGTATAAAGTAGCAATTTTATGTGCATGTACAGGCGCAGAGCTCCTATTCAGCATATTTCAAAGGAATTTATGTCAGTACTATCATTTTGATACTGTCACTGTGTGATGAACGAGGTGGAAAACCCAAGCAACTTCTCTGAATTGATATAGAAATTAATATATGTATGCACTGCTTAATATCTTAGCTACACCACATCAGGTCTGAACTCAGTAATGGACAATCCATGTGTGAAAATAACGTCTCATGCAAGTTTAAGTACTTTATTTTTACATAGCGATTTTTACAATAAAACATTGTCACAAAGCAGCTTTACAGTATTGTAAGAATTTAAACCCCTAAAGAGCAAGTTGAAGCAACAGTGGCAAGAAAAAATTCTGTTACGTTGTTTTTTAGGGAAGAAACCTTGGGAGGAGAGACTCAGTGGGGGACTCATCCTGCTTAAGCAGCTGGGTAGCCTCAACAGTGTAGAACAGCCATGTACAGATTGTGTGATAATCAGGAGACCGTATTTAAGAACTGAAAAACTATTATACGTCCATTGAGGGCATTCTGCAGGACTGCCAGTCCAATTGAAATTGCTCCCTGAACCACTCTTTTACATTTTAAGCTCAATGAATCATAGCATCGCTATTTTTGAATATGTCCATTGCACCAACCCCAGGTCAGAGTTACATCCAGGTGGTGATTTTGTTTTGGTTAGGCAGTATATATAAAAGAGATAGATGGTAGAATAAAATAATAAGGTTGTTGTCCCAGCCTATTGGCTATCGAACAGTAAAGGCACAAACAGAGAAATACATGTTTTTTAGCAATGTGTCCAGTCATGGCTTATCATTAACAAGTATATTTTAGAGATTAAGTGCTGGCTGTTTTCTTGACGGAGGCTGTAGCTTATCTTCCTGTTCCTTAAACACTGGAGGTGGGTTGCCAAACTTGGCACTCAAAGAGGGACATGCCAAAGGATGAGTACCAGTGATCATTGTGAGCAAATTCTGCCCACATCACGTGTTTGGACTGGGAAGCCAAGTTTTCTCGAGGTCCATTGACCCACTTAAACTGGTCATTGGACTTAGGGTTCATGTTAGCCCCTACCAGCTGAATAAACACCTTCTAAAGTTGTCTGGCAAATTGTGGTCTATGATCAGACACAAAGTTCAAAAGATATATGGGACCTTGGCTGAGAGTGGCTTGGGACTGGGTGCAGGAAATCAGATTAAGTGGGTCAATGGACCTGGAAAGAACTCTTAGATGACATGAGTGGTTTTCTTAACAAAAAAGAAATCCACTCCAGCTGTGGAGGAGGGAGGAGGGTTGCAATTCCACAATCCTCTATGGCTGAATGATAATTGCATTGCTTCCTGAGGTGGTTGTGTAACCACATATTGTCGAAAGTGGGCTTGTCCAGGTATGCACGGAGATATAGTATGCACTCAGAAAGCTAACTTACAATAAAGCTCCACAATAAGTGCTCTTATGAAGTCTGAAATTAATGATGGCTCCTCCCTTTTGGCTTCAGCGATAAGTGTGCAAATTCAGCTATGGGTTATCTATCCAAAAACACTTTAATCAACTGGGTAATAAACTCTCTGTTAGATGTGGAGGGTTCAAAGGTGAGATGGATTGCCTTTGTTAAATCTAAGGACAGATTTGCCCCCTCCCACATTTTAATTGGTCCATGCTATGGCTCTACCTAACAAAAGGAAATGATAAATGCTACTGACATTTATCATTTATGTAAACTAAAAGTGGCTCATTTGGCATTAAAGCGGCTGGGTTGCTGTTTAAAAGCAAGTAACATTGAATTAGGAAAAAAAACCCACGTAAATTACCAGAAACCCCTTTTAGGAGGGGGCAGAAGAGGTTCGTTTCCCACCATAGAGTGCGTAGAAAATGATGAGGGTGGGGAAACTACATCAGTGAATCAAATATGCCAAAGCTAGGACAGGAGATGGAGGAACTTAACTGACTCACAGAGCCCTGACCGATAGGACCTCATCAAACATCAATGTCTGACCTCACAAATGCTAGTCAAAGTCTCCAAATTTCCAATAGAATGTCTTGACATAATAGTGAAAGCTGTAAAAGGGGAAACCAACTTAAAATGGGAAAGATGCTTCTCAGCATATATTTCTGTATAGTGTATTCACAATCTAACCCTGAAAAGTGATTGACTTGTATTTATTTAAAAAGGTACTGCTGTTCATGATGTATTACAGAAGACTGGGGGCATATATTTGTAGGATTGGATATCAGATAAGAAGTAGGTGGCAGAACAGTATTTTTCATAGTGACACTGTCAAATGCAATGTTTGTACTTACAGTACAGCCTTCCAGTTGAAATCAATATCAATGTTATAGTGTCATCTTCCTGTGCACACATTTCTTGTTTTCTCTTGTATTGCACATTTTGCAGTATAGATTGGATAAAGATTGATGGAGCTACTTTTAAAGATAAGAGCTATCAGGCCCTATCTTGCTATCAATGCTCATTGCTGCATTTTTACATCTTCCTTATGCGTCGTTTAAATAGCAACTGTGTTTGTATATATATCTACTCTGTTGAGCATAGTGGTGTCGAAATGAGGTGTTTTCAAAGTCAGCCCACAACAGGTTCTTGTTGTGCCATTCCACAATGTCATGCCCATAAAGACACCCCTGAATAATGGCAGTTCAAACCATACAAGGTGCACTGTTTTCGTCATTACGAAAGCAAAGGCACAAAATCAAGCTGCGTGGATGACAGCTCACCTGCTGAAGTAGAGCCAATCAAGTTGTTTTAAATACATACTACTTCTATGTGTGAAATCTGAACTTCTGGTCTAAAAAGCTGTGCTCTAATCAGCAAACTTCAGACACTAATTCACTCTAACATTTCACTACTCTGCAGAGCTGCCTGTTGTATTTATTAAGTGGATTGAACCAGTGCTTCAGTAACTTGTTTTTTGCACAAGTGTATGCTTTATAAATAGTCTGACTTCCACTGCAATGTGTCTTAGTCATTCTTTATTACCAGTGACTCAATCATATTTGTAAACAGCATCATCCATGCTCCAGCTCTGATTTAATCTTTTAAAAGGGCTACTCTAGTGACACGTACCCATATACAGATACATGCTTTGTATGCAAAGGATGGGAACCCCGATGCTTGATAAGAAAAAGCCAAAGTGATTGGGTTGAGACTGCATATGTGACACACATGGAACAGAAGGCAACAAAAGTGCAGAGATATGGGAATTAGAGACTTTTTCTGCTATAGAGACTATAGCAGAAAAAATATGGAAGAAGTTAGTAGAAAAAAAAACTTGAACACACTTTAAAAGTACAGAATATTCTGTCACCAAAAGTTATTCAATTGGATTTGAAATTCTGCCTATACATAATTTATATTGTTTGCTTGATTGGTTGTTAAGTTGTTAAGTGTTACGTTCGGAAGACCAGAGTGAGGGTTGGATCCGCTACTCAGAAACGACACAGTCTGTAGGCGGAGATTAGTTGCCAGCAAGAGGTTTATTAGCCACACACAAGGGTAAACAGTACGTAGGGGGACGCAACGCTGACGGATGAACTCAGGAACCGCGGAGCTGGGGTCTGACGTCACGGCGTAGTCTGCGTTTGACGTCAGCGGGGCCGTGTCCCAATCCGCAGAACACTCAAGGGTGGAGTGTGGCTAAAAATCAGGCAATAGTGGCAGGATGGTGAACTGCATACATAGAACACAAAACAAGACGAGAACCAGGCACAGACACAACACAAGGACTACCAGGCGTGAGCGAGATGAGGATCATGGACGAAGGATGTGGGCCAGAGTGGACGAGGCGTAGCAAGGGCAAGTGCGCGAGAACCAAGATCAATTAGCACCGAGGGACGGGAGTGAGCTGCTTAAGTAGGTAACAGTGATAGGGGAACCCAGGTGCACAGAATACAGGGGCGTGGAGACCAGACTAATAAGGGGCGGAAATACCCAAGAACCACCACGCTCCGTGACAGACCCTAACATTACCCCCACTTAATGGGTGCCTCCTGGCACCCTAAAAGTCTAGTTAGGGAGCCTACAGTGGAAATCCTAAACGGTAGGCCCCGGACCCTGTGGGATAACAGTCAGCACCAGCGGGGTACAATGTGGGTCAAGGTGTGTGCTGACGGAAGATCAGCGAGCGACCACGAAGGTGGTGGAGCGGGAGCCTTATCAGGGTGCGGAGGTGACGTGACCACGGGCTGCTCCTCTGGAACCACGGGCCGCTCCACTGGAACCTCGAGCTGCTCCTCAGGAACCTCGGGACGCTCCTCAGGAACCTCGGGCCGCTCCTCAGAAACCTCGGGCCGTTCCTCAGGAACCTCGGTCCGCTCCTCAGGAACCTCGGGCAGAGAAGCAAGCACAGTCTGGAGTTTGAAAGAGAGCCTTCTGATCGTGTCCGCCAATCCCTCCTGGAGGCGGAAGAACTGCTCAAAGCAGTTCTCCTTCCACCGGAGAACTGCTCCGGTGGAAGGAGAAGACGCCGGCTCCGCCCCACAGATGAGTCGATCCGAGGGATCCATAATGGTAGTTGGCAAGTTGGTAATGTTACGGTTGGAAGACCGGAGTGAGGGTTGGATCCGCTACTTGGAAACAACACAGTCTGTAGGCGGAGATTAGTTGCCAACAAGAGGTTTATTAGCCACACACAAGGGTAAACAGTACGTAGGGGGACGCAACGCTGACGGATGAACTCAGGAACAGCGGAGCTGGGGTCTGACGTCATGGCGTAGTCTGCGTTAGAAGTCAGCGTGGCCGTGTCCCAATCCGCAGAACACTCAAGTAGCACCGAGGGACGGGAGTGAGCTGCTTAAGTAGGTAACAGTGATAGGGGAACCCAGGTGCACAGAATACAGGGGCCTGGAGACCAGACTAATAAGGGGTGGAGCTACCCAAGAACCACCACCCTCCGTGACAGACCCTAACAGTTAAGTAGATTAACAGAAAAGCAAGAGGCTATTAGGTTACATATAGGGATATAGCACATAAAGTGCATGTCCCTTTCTACCAAAACCATATCTTAGGATACATGTCATTTTTACTACAATGCTGATGAAGATTTTTTTTCAGTTTTGTTGCTACATATAATAATGTATATTGAACCGTTCTATCCCTCCAACCTTACTGGAACTGTTTCTGTTCCAGCATGACTAATGCACCAAGCAAGGTCCTTAAAGGCGTAGTTGAGTGAGTTTTGTGTGGAAAAACATGGCTGAACCCTGACCTGATTCCCATCCAACACCGTCAGGATTAATCAAGACAAAAATGTTGGGCACCCACATCATAACATTTTGTAGAAAAACTCAGTGAAATGTGAAAGTTGTTACGAAATGCTACAGACTCTTTATAGAGTTATACAGTAAATATCTAAAATAGTTATTCATGTGTCTTATTTATCTGGTTTATTCATTCCAGTTGACTGATCTTATATTTGTCACACACACACACACACACACACACACACACACACACACACACACACACACACACCGTACTGTGACATTACATAGCATCTGCTTTTGTCGGATGCGAGTCAATTTAATTTCATATTTAAAATGATTACAGGTCTTTATACTCCGTAGCTGTATCTAATTATCCATATTCACTTGTTGCATTATCATTAAATAATGTTAATGAAGATTCATAGATGTAGTAAGATTCACCCAGTACATAAAAAGTACTGGATGACTGAAAATGATCTATTTCTTTTTGTATTTTACATTTTAAAAGTGTCCACAAAGTGCAAAGCTGTTTAAGCATCTGTGTAATTGGCACAGGATGTGAGGGTCACACAAAATCCAAAATCAGGCACATAAATTGGTGCAATCTAGTTAATCATGACACAAATATGTTTATAGTTGTGTGTATTTGGTTCTTTATTTCCTTTGTATTGTTTTGACTTTGCAATAAAAAACGTGATGGTAATTTCATGAAATCAGGACAGGGTTAGATATTTGTTTGTGACATGGCTTTCATAACTCAGAGACATTTAGTTCAGATCTTAAAGTAAGTAGAGTAAGACATTAAAATAAACTAATGAATAAATAAATCTGGGACAAACACTTTTTGTGTTCATCCATTCCCATATCATAATCCTGACGATCCAGCATCAAGAGCTAAGTACGTTGGGATGGTTTAAAATAGTTTCTAAACTGCATGGAAAAACATACCTGGGAATTTTTGGAATAACATTTCCTTTAAATTATGTAAATGTTAATTTATGAGTAATTGTCACGGTCGTCTACCTTGGGCTGAAGCGGTTGCGCATAGGGAGCGCAAGCCGCCGCGTTTACACGCGCTGAAGGGAGCCAGGCACGCAGGTAGCAGAAACGGGTTTATTTAAAGGTGCAGTAACACCAAAAACAAGAGGTACAGAAGACTAAGTGACATAAAACAAACGACCAGCACCAAAGACACGAAACAATGGACATAAATACAAAAAGACACCCGACCACGTGCACAAGACAAACCAATTACAAAAAGGAGTTAATTAACTAAACTAATGAGCACAGAACGTTAATTAACTCAAACGAACGGGACGAAACACAAAACAGGTGACAGGTGCCCTAGGCCCCCTGGCGGCGTGGCGAGGCGGGCACCCCCTGACGGCATGGCGAGGCGGGCGCCCCCAGACGGCGTGGCGAGGCGGACGCCCCCTGGCGGCGGGGCGTGCGGCGTGCGGCCCTGCTGCTGGGACGTGCGGCGTGCGGCCCCTGGACCTGGGCGGGACGTGCGGCGTGCGGCCCCTGGACCTCGGGCTGGGCGGCGTGCGGCCCCTGGACCTCGGGCTGGGCGGCGTGCGGCCCCTGCTGCTCCGGCTGGGCGGCGTGACGCCCCTGGTCTTCGGCTGGGCGGCGTGCGGCCCCTGGGCTTCGGGATGGGCGGCGTGCGGCCCCTGGGCTTCGGGATGGGCGACGTGACGCCCCTGGGCTTCGGGATGGGCACGCGCGCTGGTAGGACCTCGGCGGGCACGCATGCTGGCAGGACCTCGGCGGGCACGCACGCTGGGCGGACCTCGGCGGGCACGCACGCTGGGCGGACCTCGGCGGGCACGCATGCTGGGCGGACCTCGGCGGGCACGCACGCTGGGCGGACCTCGGCGGGCACGCACGCTGGCAGGACCTTGGCGGGCACGCACGCTGGCAGGACCTCAGCAGGTTCACACACTGGCAGGACCTCGGCGGGCACGCACGCTGGGCGGACCTCGGCGGGCACCTCGGGCTCGCCATCCTGCACACAAAACATATACACCCCCACCGCAATGCCCAAACACATAGACATCTCAGACATGGGGAAGACGGACTGGACACACGAGACAGGGGGACACGGATCCACATCTACCCCCCCGAGTGTTGGCTCCGGTACCGCCCCCTCGCAGCGCGATCCAGACACAGCGCGGTCCGACGCGGGCGCGTCACGTGACTGCCCGCAGCACACGTGCCGCGCGCACGCTGCGTCTTGGCACCGCGCCGGCGCGCTCTGCGTCTGGATTTCGCCGCGGGGGGTTTAACAAGCTGGACCAGAGCGTCCGTCCAGAACTCCTCAGAGTTGAGGAGGGTTCGTATGGGCAGAATATGCCCATACAGGTACGACTCACCCGTCTCATCATCGGAGATCTGAACCAAGTCCAGACCTTCCTCAGCGCAGAGTGCTTCGTACCCGTACCTCCACATCCACTCATCATCGGAATCATAATCAGACATTACTGTGTACGAGCCGTACTTACGGCTCCGGGACGGCGGGCTGCGCATAGCGGCGCACTCACGGACACGGCGGAACGCGCCGCGAGTACGAGGCTACACGGCCCCCGCAGAGAAAAATTTAAAAGAGCGCTTACCTGGGCACTGAACTCCCCAAATCTCCTGTGGCTGGTCGTTCTGTCACAGTCGTCTACCTCGGGCTGAAGCGGTTGCGCATAGGGAGCGCAAGCCGACGCGTTTACACGCGCTGAAGGGAGCCAGGCACGCAGGTAGCAGAAACGGGTTTATTTAAAGGTGCAGTGCACCACAAAACAAGAGGTACAAAATACTAAGTGACATAAAACAAACGACCAGCACCAAAGACACGAAACAATGGACATAAATACAAAAAGACACCCGACCATGTGCACAAGACAAACCAATTATAAAAAGGAGTTAATTAACTAAACTAATGAGCACAGAACGTTAATTAACTCAAACGAACGGGACGAAACACAAAACAGGTGACAGGTGCCCTAGGCACCTGTTACAGTAATTAGTTGCTTCTAGGTTTTTTTTTGGATAAAGAAACTTATTTAAATGCATTAAAGTGTTTACAGGCAGATAAAAAGCTTTATTTAACCAGAATTATGAGAGTGTGCACATTCACACCCACGGTATGCTTGCATAAATAGTTGGCAATAATTATCATATAATGATGTAGATATTATTAATTGAGCATATACAGTACACATTGTTGTTTTAGAAGTTGATGAATATGCTAGCAGAAATTTCATTCATTCATTCATTTGTTCATTATCTTCTGCTTAATCCTCTACTAGGGTTGCAGTGGTGGAGCGGGACTTCCCCATGCCCATCCAGGGGAGATAGTTTTGGGCGCTGGGCAGATACACTTAGGACAGAGAGCCAATCTATCGCACACTCACTCACACAGAAACACACAATATATAGGATAGTTTAATTGACTATTAAAGGAAGGAAAACCCAGGGAGTCCTGGGGAGAACATGGAAACTCCATCCAGATTATGATTCGAACCTGGATCCCCAGCGCTGAGAGGTGACCGTGCTAACCACTAAGCCACTGTACCACCCTATAATATTACAATTGCTATTTTGACATAATTTTTTACATATTATTACGGTTAGAGATAATTTTTTTATACATTTTATATTATTACAGTTACACATTGCCTAGTCTGCCTGCTTGGACTGACCTAACTAGATTTCCTTTAGGAGGTGCATAATTTCCTGCACTCAGCATTGTGAAATGACACCAAGCACTTATACGTAGATACTTATTAATTTATGATATATACATACATGTTCTGTCTGAAACTTTAAAGGGCTGTTTAGAAAACATTTCAGACTTTCTGCTTAAAACATTAAAAAACATTGAACAGGCAATGTTAACATGCTATCAGTATAACAGGATAAGAGACAGGAGTGCTGTCTGTGTGTAAGTGTTCTGAGATATAATACATAGTAGTAACTATGGCAAGTGGATGTGTCCCAGTAGTGTGGATGTACAAATCTGGCCTTGTGCGCTTCCCTAACGCATCCGCTCATGTTCCTACATCCTCACAAGCTCACAGTCTCACATGATCCAAGCTCTTTGATGTAATATGAAAAGGGCACAGGGCTCTACATTTCAGTGCCTTACTAAGAATGTATTAATCGCATTACTGTAACTCTAAAATGCCTTTTAAATAATAATAATAATAATAATAATAATAATAATAATAATAATAATAATAAAAAACATTTTGCCCAGTGATAGATTAGCACCCTGTCCTGCGTGTATCTGCCTAGCACACAAAACGTTCTCCCCTGGCATTGGGAAACATAGCCCCTGGCCCCATGACTCCAGTAGAGGATGATAATGAATGAATGAAAGAATAATACATTTTATTTATTGGCGCCTTTCTTGACATTCAAGGTCACCTTAAATCACAAGCATAAAACACAATAAAAGTACAAAACACAGAATACATCACAGTACAGTACAATAAAATAAATGAAGATGTATATCTTTCTCTTCATTATTATAAAGATTTTTAAACACAGTTTGCAGATAATCACATATGAGTTGGCAATTTATGTGTCTTCATGAGCATTTCATAAGTATGTGGGAATAAATGTTTTTACATGAGGCAATATGAGCCGTTTAACTACATACACTATATTGCCAAAAGTAAAAGACTCACCTGCCTTGACTCACATCTGAGCTTAAGTGATATCCCATTCCTAATCCATAGGGTTCATTATGACGTCGTTCTACACTTTGCAACTAGAACAGCTTCAACCCTTCTGGGAAGGCTGTCCACAAGGTTTAGGAATGTGTTGATGGGAATTTTTGACCATTCTTCCATAAAATCACGCACTAATGTTGGACGAGAGGGTCTGGCTCTCATTCTCCATTCTAATTCATCCCAAAAATATTCTATCAGGTTAAGGTCAGGACTATGTGCAGGCCCATCAAATCTACACCAGACTCTGTCCTCCATGTCATTATGGCCCTTGCTTTGTGCACTGGTGCACAGTCATGTTGGAAGCGGAAGCGGCCAGTACAAATTATCTGAAACATTCATAGGTCCTTCGACTGGAACTAAGGAGCCAAACCCAGCTCCTGAAAACCAACACCACACCAAAACCCCCTTTTCCACCAAACTTCACACTTGGCACAATGCAGTCAGACAAGTACTGTTCTCCTGGCAACTGCCAAATCCAGACTCGTCCATGAAATTGCCAGCTTGAGAAGCATGATTTGTCACTCCAGAGAATGCTCTCCTCTGCTCCAGAGTCCATCCTATTACATTTCCCTGCTGGAATTAACTGAGATCCTGAGAGCGACCCATTCTTTCACCAATGTTTCTAAAAACATTCTGCATGCCTAGGTGCTTGATTTTATACACGGGACCATGGAAGTAATTGGAACTGAACTGGAACTGATTCTGATCATTTGGATGAGTGAGCAAAACTTTTGGCAACATAGTGTATGTACACATAGTATGAGTATTCAACATTGGATAGTTAAAGTCTTAAATAATAGCCACTTTTTACATTTAATATTCAGTTAATATTTCATGATTTTTTTGTCCAAAAGCTTCAATTTTGTTCCTCTTCAGTGTCCATATGGATCATGAGGTATGTTTTGGATCATTATCCTCTTGTAGGTGGCATGGACATTTCAGCTTCAGTCTCTAAACAAATTATTTGGCATTTGCTACTATCCTTCTGTACACTGTTAGCATAGAGCTGTATACTGACACTCATTTCTAAATCTCCTCTGGAATTTTAAGATGTTCTGTAGCATCTTTCAACAAAGCACTAATAATTCCTCTAAATTTCTGTAGGCACTTGTGTCTAATGTACAGTACACACAGATTTGCCATCCTTACCAACACACATGTAGTTCTGTTCTCAAGTTCTCTGATCTTACAGGTCTGCTTGTCTATGTTTCCTTGCTGTGTTATGCAGCATTAATTGTGCTGCTTATTATTGACTTACTGGAAATGGTGCTAATGGCCGGTAAGTGTTAGAATCAGTCAGAGATTTAATGAAACTTGTTGTTGTTGGCAATTTAGCGGTCTCTTCATGTATTCAGTGTTGCGTATATATATATATATATATATATATATATATATATATATATATATATATATATATATATATATATAATGTGTGTTGTGTGCTGTGTGTGCTGTGTGAGTGTGTGTGTGTGTGTGTGTGTGTGTGTGTGCTCAGTGATGGATTGGTGCCCCGTCATGGGTGTATCTATGCACCTCCTGAAACATTTTCCCCTTGATGGTCATTGGGAACCCCCACCTCACCCAAAACCCTAGTCTCTAGTAGACGATTATTCAGAAGATAATGAATGAATAAAAACATTCTGTTAGTCCTTGTTTATCACTTCTGTGCAAAGACAACTACAACATGTTATATTTAATATTAGATATTATTATATATATCAGATATATTATTATATATATCTGAATATATGCGCTGGGAGCTTTAGTATTTCCCCTTAGAATAGTCAATTTACCAAAATATTTTATATCATTGCACAACATTAATATTTATTTATATTTAGACTAAAAAATACTAAAAACAAATACATTCTCCACAATAATATGAACTTGTCAAGATAATGTTTAAATATCTGTGCACAGTGCACAGTGACATCAGCATAAATATGATCCTAAATTACTCTGCTCTTTAATTCATCCGATGCATTAGTGCACTGATGCCATCGTTGGGTGATCAGTATGCAACTCACATCATAATCGCTGAATCATCAGTATGCACAGACTTGCACAAGAAGTTATAAAGATATGCAATAGATGCTAGTCTGGGTCTCTTTCTCCCTTTCTCTCCCTTTCTCTCTCATATGTACTGTATTCTCCTACTGACTGAGTCACTGATTATGTATAACAACAATAAGAAATTGCCAAGTGTGACTGCATTAACATTTTAACCAATGAAATAATTGTAAAAAATAAGTACAAATATTGTGCATACACACATACTATCATTTATTTCCTTCTCATATTTAATAAGACTGATTTAACTATCAGAGAGAGAAACTCTCCCATTGTTGACATTTTATTTTAAATGTATTTAAAATCTCCCTGCATTTAATGGAATATGGGATAAGAGATCATAGGATTAGAAACTAATAGGCATGGTAGCTCAGTGGTTAGGGTGTTGGACTATTAATTTAAAAGTTTTCCAAGGTCCAAGGTCCTTTGAAGTTACCAATGTGGGACCTTGAGCAAGGCCCTTAACCCCATTTGCTCCAAGGATGCTGTGGCAAAACCTGTGCTCGCTTTGGAAGTGCATCCACCCATCCATTATCTTCCGCTTTATCCTCTACTAGTGTCGCGGGGGGATTCCCCATGCCCATCCAGGGAAGAACATTTCGGGTGCTGGGCAGATATAGCCAGGACAGGGCACCAATCTATCGCTGGGCACACACACACACACACAAACACACTCTATTTGGGGTAATTTGGAGAACTCAATTAGGGCTGCAACAACAAATCGATAAAAATCGATTATCCAAAGTATCGATAATGAATTTCCATTATCAATTCGTTGGGTCGCCCGATTTCCGTGTTATTCGCAATGCCGTAACCGTGTCCGTCACCTGCAACGCTGGAAAAAAATAGCGTGTTGAACAGAACGAGGCGGAGTCTGCAAAACAAGTTGATAAATCGTACAAATGAAACACAGCCAATGCAGAAAAAAAGCTTCTGTTTAAATCAAAACTGCGGGAGCTTCACGCTGCACACAAATAAAGAACGTGGATCATGCGAACTCTGCGAAAATGATTTGAGCTGCATGCAGCACGGTGATGATCCACCACCTGAAACTCAACACCGATGGGGATGAAGCTGAACAGCAAATAAATCACTACAACATCTCGAGGCTCTTTAGTTTTGAAGTGAATCAACGTAACGGTGCAAAGTAACACTTTGAAAGCCAGAGCACGCTTCATGTTGTTTTGGTTGTTAACTAGGGTGACCAAACATCCGTATTTCCCGCGATATGTCCGTGTTTCACGTTCTGTCCCGGGCGTCCTGTTTTTTTTTTTTAAAGTGAGGAAATGTACTGGTTTTTAAATGACCTTCATTGGACCATTAAATGTCCCGGCACTGGGACACTGCACACGGCGCAGCGTGTCACTCCGCAAGCAACATGCGAAGCGCAAGTGTCTGTTTACCGACGATTTACAAAAGTTTCCCCGCTTTCAAACAGGGTCGAGACAAATGGGAAGCCTTGTGCACGGTGTGCAAAGCAGGCACTTATGTCCAATAGAGGTGCAAGGGATCTGAAAAACCACCTGGACACCGAGAAGCATAAAATAGCTGTCCGAGATGAGAGTAGTGCTAGCTCGATGGAACAGACCATATTTAGTTCATTACTGAAGGTAACTGAGTATCATGTGTTATTTAGAGTTGACTTTTGTTGTTAAGTGAGGGATGTTAAATGATACATTATTTCTTTCATTGTGCTTTTCATTCATTACAAGAAATGTTAACTTAAGCATTTTGAATAAATGCATTTTGGATATAATTCATTCATTCTTTCATTCGTTATCTTCCGCTTTATCCTATATTAGGGTCGCGGGGGGGGTTCCCCATGCCCATCCAGGGGAGAACGTTTCGGGCGCTGGGCAGATACACCCAGGACAGGGCGCCAATCCATTGCTGGGCACACACTCACACACACAGACACGCACACAAACACACTCTATATGGGGCAATTTGGAGAACTCAATTGACTTGATCCATGTTTTTGGATGTGTGTGGGAGGAAACCGGAGAATCCGGAGGAAACCCACGTGGACACGGGGAGAACATGGAAACTCCACCCAGATGGGGATTCGAACCGGGAATCCCTAGTGCTGAGAGGCGAATGTGCTAACCACTAAGCCACCGTGCCTCCCTTGAATATAATTATTATTTGTTATTAGAGTTTTTGTTGTTGACTTTTTCTAAAAAACATTTTAATAAACCAACTGTAAATATCATGTTATTGTAGGATTAAGTGCATGCCACAGTGTATGTACCCCCCCCCCAAGATGTCCTGGTTTTCCCAAATGAAAATATGGTCACCCTCTTGTTAACTGGATAATGACAGTGATGGAGAACGTGTGTTACTTTATATTTTCACTTAATTAGCTTAAACAGTGTTTAAATCTGCTTTTATAAATACATACAACTTGTACACAATGGTGGTAATTAATGATCAATCTTCACGTTTTAATTTTTTGACAAAATATGAGTGAAGAGAATGCACTCTATGGGAGTGATTGTAATTAGGTAACATATTACAGCTACACAAATTTGTGTAATTTAGTATTTTTTTCACACTATGATACATATTGTTTCAGTGTGTGTTTAAGATTTGTGTTTAATTGTTCTTTAGGCTACTTGGATGCTTTAACTCATACTGTAAATAAAACCTGACATTTATTGACCTGCTTAATAATTCTACAGTGTAGCTGATTTTCTTCATAACTAATGACTTGTGATGTTCTCATTTGTAAGTTGCTTTGGATAAAAGCATATGCTAAATAATTAAATGTAAATGTAAAAAAATGGATTTTTAAATTTATTTATCCGATTAATCAAGTAATCGAAAAAACAATCGACTGATTAATCGATTATCAAAATAATCGTTAGTTGCAGCCCTAAACTCAATTGACCTTGATCCATGTTTTTGGACTGTGGGAGGAAACCGGAGAACCCGGAGGAAACCCACGCAGACACGGGGAGAATATGGAAACTCCACCCAGATTGGGATTCGATCTAAGCCGCCTGCTTTGGAAGTCACTTTGGATAAAAGCTTCTGCTAAATGACCTAATGTAATGTAATGTAATGTAATCATACTGTGTATCTTATATGTGCAGGTTGCAAGGCCCTTCTGAAATGTTTATCTGGGAAGTTTTGCAGTCGAGAACTCATTGGGATCATGGGACCCTCAGGGGCAGGAAAGTCCACGCTCATGAATATTCTTGCAGGTTACAGGTGAGTCTCGTGTTGTAAAAATGTTTTGCTAAAAGTCATTTAGCAATGACTTTTATTCTGGCTAAGTGTTTTATCAGCCACTTAACTATATATTCATATTCACTGTCATATTTCTCAGAGGTTCTGTGTACTCGTACACTGCATTCCAGCTGCCCTTTAATCTGCTTAATAATAACAATAACAGTCTGCCACACAGAAAGCATCCCCTTCTGCCATTTTCAATATCTGTCATTGCCTTTATTATTTTATCTACTTATTGTAGTATAAGTGTATTTATTTATTTATTTTTCTTGTTTTTAAAAAGACATAGATACCGACAAAGATGTCTGAATATTCCTAAAAAACATTTCGCAATATTTACAGGCTGATGTTTGGTGTAACGGGTGCCTAGGGCACCCGTTTTTCGGCCGTGGAGTTTGTATGTTTTTGGGTTCTGTGTTTGTGTTCCTGTGTTTAGTTAATTAGCTGTCTCGTGTGGGTGTTTTAGTTAATTAGCTTCGCGGGTTCATTGGGTGTTTTTGTGCACGTGTTGGGATATGTTAAGGTATTTAGTTCTGGGGTTACATGTCGTCCGTGCGCATCTTCGTTTTTAGGTTACACTTGTCCTTTGTACCTGTATGTTTGGTGTTTGAGCACCTCCATAAAATTTCTTGTTCGTACTACCTGCGTGCCTGGCTCCCTTCTGCGCGTTAGAGCGCTGCGGCTCTGCGCTGTATTTGCGCAGCCGTGTTCAGTCCCGGGAACACCAGTGTGACAGAAAGACGCGCCATTCGTTTGGGGAGTCCAGAGCCCAGGTAGGTGTTTTTTAAATTTTTCTTTGGGGGGGCCGTATAGCCTCGTACTCGCGGTGCGCTCCGCCGTGTCCGCGAGTGCGCCGTTATGCGGAGCCCGCCGTCCCGGAGCCGGGGGAGCGGCTCAAACAGTATGGCGACTC